>NTPY01000259.1:296475-325773 GCA_002922825.1 Brachionus calyciflorus
GTCATTAAATGTTAACCAGTTAGCTGCTGATGCAGCATCTAAGTATTTTTCTAAATAAATTAAAATACGCCTTAGATGCATGCTTTTAATTTCAACTCGTTAATAGAAAATGCCGCATGGAGAGACACGGCAGTAAGGTACATTTTAAAATATTTATAAATGAAACTAAAAGTTTAAGCTAGAGGTGCACATTTTCTTTACTTTCCTAGTAAATGGTAAATTATACTTAGTAGGTAATTTTTCGATTTTCTATTACTTATAAAAGTAAATTTTTACTTTACTTCATAAAGTAAATGAAAGTAAACTATGCAGCCCTAACTCAAACAATTGGCATTAAAAAATCAAATTAATTTATTAAAATAAACACACATTAAACGCTGCTTTAAAATTCCATGTTTTAAGGCAGCATTTATTGGTTTAAAAAAAAATTATTTCCGTATGTTTAGTTCATATTACTGTACAAATTAAATCTAACTTGTACGCATTTTTTTCTTGGACTTTTCCTCAGCTCTTTCTCGTCTCTTCCTCTAAAGAAAACAAGCAATGAAAACTAGAATTTTATAACGTATTTTTTTCAAAGTTTTCCTTTCCTGAGAAAGAAGAGGAAAAAGAAAGGAAAACAATCGTACAAGTTGTTTTTACAGTACAATCCAAAACAAAGTTAACGATTTGTTTAAACAATGTTTAAACAGAGCAGACACCAAAAAAAAACAGAACACAAAATTTTTTAAAACATGTACAGAAACATGTTTCTAAACATAATCTAAACAAACAGAAATGTTCTGCTTAGATTTTTAATAAAACAAACATAAAACAGTATTTTTAAACTTATTTTTGGATTGTACTGTATCAATTTCAAAATTTCTTAATTTACTACCTTCGTTGTTTTCTAGGTGTGTGTTAAGGTAAAAATTTGAATTAACTGAAAAAAATTAAAAGAAAAAAATGTTAAAAACACTATTTTTGCTTATCGATTAATATAGATTTGATTTCATCGAATTCTTTTTTCAATAAAGAATTATCCTCCAAGACTTTTTTAAGATCTTGCATAATTTTTTCCAACATAGATTTTAATTCTTGATTCTCAAAACTAATTTGATCATATTTTTTTACCTCTTCGGTTTTTAATTCCGTGTTAACATCACCTTTCTCAACTGGATTTAATGCATTGAAACCTTCAACTTTTATTTCATCGGCTTTTTTTATATCTTTTTTAGTTGCTAAAATATTTTTTGTGAGTCGAACACTGCGCTTAAAAGTATCAATATTTGGCGAAGGACTCCTTGATAGAATATTAGTTTTTTCAATTTTTATTCTTGTGTTTACTTGAAGTGATTTTCTTGGTACAGGAGTCGGGCGATTGTATTCTAATTGAGGACTTGGTGTTCTTATCAATCGCTTTTGATCGAGTGATTGTTGAATTGGTTTACCATTAGGTGGTTTATTAGTTGATTTAAAATCAATACTTGATGAACTAGTTGCTTTAGGAATAAGCTTGGGTGCTAAAAACCTTGAAGTTGAGTTTTTTCTTTGATCAATTTGATTTTTAAGTGAATTTTCATTTTCAGATTTTTTATTTTTCAATGGATATGAATCACATTTTTGTACATACTTTTTTTCATCGATTAATTTCGATGATTCAATCATGTCTTTTTGTTCAAATATTTTCGGACTCTGAATTTTTTCATCATTTATTTGGACAACAATTTTACCATTGAGATTACCAGCAAGAAATTCGTGATCGTCAACAATAAACTCTTCAATATTATCATTGAAATCATTAGAATTTTTGCTCGTAATTGCTTGATTTTCATTACCACATTCATCCATTATTTAAATTTTGTTTTTCAAACGAAAAAAAAATCGTATGGCATTAAATTTTATTATTAAATTTTTTTCAAAATTTCCATAGATACCTTATCTATTTTTTAAAAAAAATATTTATAGCGTTTCGATGATGCAATTTACTGTTTTTTGTTGATAATATTTATTAGAATTGATGTTATTTACCATTAAAAAAATACGTAAAAAAAGATTAGGAAGCTCTAGTCAATAAAAATCGAGACTTTTATCACATATGGAGATATATTAAATATAATTATATGGGATATTGAATTATTTATCATTTATTTTTTATTTGAAATTTTTTTTTTTCATACGTAGTATGTGAATTCCTGCTAAAAAGATTAATCTTTTAACATTGATCGTGTTCAATCTTAAAAGAATATAGGTCGATTTTTATAGAAATTGCGAAGAATTAAATTTATTATTCCTTGTAGATCTAGACGCGCTGGTTCGAAATATAAAATTAGGCTTTTTTCTGAAAGCTCCGAAAATTCTCTACAGACTTTTGACAGACCGGAGTTGGTATAAATTCCTATTCCTAAGAAAAAAATGGTGATCAGTTTTTTCAAAAAAAAACACCGATCTGCGTTTTAGTAATCAACTTTTTGATTTGACATTTAAAATGCACAAAAAACTTAGAGCTTCAGTAAAACTTTGCCTATGCAACTAAAAAACAATATTTAAAACACTTGCATAGATTCTGCAGAATCAATTCCTAAAAAATCACCCCATGGGGTGATAAAAAAACTATTTCAAAATTTATTGCACACACAAAATTATTAAATTTGAGCAAAAATCTAAATAATTAGCAATTTTAAAAAAGCAGCAATATTTGAATCAAAAAAATTTATTTAATTGAACGATAAATTGCTTCTTTAAAAAATTATGGAGATGCCGGGTATCGATCCCGGTACCTCTCGCATGCTAAGCGAGCGCTCTACCATCTGAGCTACATCCCCTTATAAATATTTCAATTAATTTTATGCATTATTAATTTAAATTAAAGATGCATAAGTTTTTTTATTAATATAAATAATTATTTAATTATAAATTGATACAAAAAATTAGATAAAAGATGAGGGGATGTAGCTCAGATGGTAGAGCGCTCGCTTAGCATGCGAGAGGTACCGGGATCGATACCCGGCATCTCCATAATTTTTTAAATAGAATATAAAATTCAAAAACTTTGATATATTTTAGCATTTATTAATCAAAATATTCCAATAAATATTTTCAAGGGTAAATACATTTTCTTGTGGGTCCAAATAAAATGGCGATCCATTAATTTGTCTTCCAATAAATTTGAAATTATTTTTTAAATATTCGTTATTGCATGAATCTGCTTGAATATTTAACCTAAATCCATCTGCGTGTGGATTCTCTATTTTGTCATGGCCTATTTCGGTACCTCCTTTAAAACAAAAATAATTTAATTCTTTTTTTTTAACAATGATAAAAAAGAGAAAAAAAAATTTAACCAGATATTACAACATTGCATCCACTTGTCAATTTGTATTTTAACAAATAGCATATAGATTTACAATTAATTTGCTCTAGAGAAGTACATTCTCTTCTATTTTGATCAAAACAGTCTAATATTTTAGCAAATTTTATTATACGAAAGTTTCAAATTTTTAAGATTTTTTACTTCCATATGAGCTAACTTTAACTTGAAATCTTGATATTATATCCAAAGCATCTTGATTACTTAATTTTTCTGAATCATTTAAACACATCAATTGATTTTCAATTAACTCATAACAAAAAACTAAAAAATTTCTTAAATTATTGATACATTATTTAAGGAAAAATTATTTAGTACTTAATTTTGTTATTAAGCTGAGGAAAAAAATGAAAATTTTCACCAACATTTCACGTCCAAAGAATATTCTAATTTGGTTTTTTTTGCTTTTAAACTTTAAATAAATATTTTAATTTTTTTTTCAAACTAAGAATCGGATTGAAAAGTAATTTAAGATACAAAAATCTCAAGATTTATTTTTTAATTTGACTTAGAGGGCTTATATTTATTAAAAGGCTCAAATTTCTTTGGAATTAAATATTTAATTAGTTAAATATTAAATTAAAGAAGATTAGCTGTAGCTGAGAGAGTTAAAAAATACCTTAAAAATTCTAACTAAAAATTGGAATAAATTAATTTTTATCTCATGATTGATTTTCTATTGATTATTAAATTCAAGGATACACACAGCTTAATGGGATTCACTAATACCGAGTTTTAAACCTAACCATATTTCAATTTTTTACACTTGGTATGGTGAGTTTTCAAAAAAAGGTAGAATTTTATAGTCAAAAAAAATTATAAAAAAAATTTTTAACCGATATTTTTAGATCTTTAGTTTTATTTAAAAACTTTTTTTTATAAATTTTCTGACAGTAAAGTGCTCGCTTTTTTAAAAACTTACTTTATGATTAATTAAATAAAGTCAAGTAAGAATTATATCATTTATCGAGTAAAAAAAATTTGATTAAAATGAATTGTTATTTAAGTGAAATCAACACAAAATCCATAAACTAATACACTACAAATTGCGCTAATTCAATGAAAACACGTCGGAAATTTTTAAAAATTGAAATTTTAATTTAGCCAATAAATTCTCCATTGTTTATGTCGTTTAAAAATTGGACTCGCTAACGAAAAAAGTCCGACTTTTTATGACTAATTATTTTTATAATTAATTTGGTGTCGATTATAAAAAAAAATTGTCATTTTATTTTTTTAATTTCTTTTTAATTTTTTGGTGTTATCTTAATAAAATAGGGGTAAAAAATTAAAAATTTGGGGTATTTTATTCAAAATTTGGGGTAATAAAACTAAAAAAGTCCTAATTATTGACTAATAATATTGTAACGTTTAAAAAAATATTTTAATAAATAATTCTTATGATTAAATAAATAAATAATTTTATTAATTTTAATTTTATTACCTTAAAGTCTCCTCTTAATCCGGGCTTGCTTCCCGGAAAATGGAAACCCATTTTTGGGTTTTATTATTTTTTTGCCTAGTGTAATTTAGCTTTTTTTAAGATTACCCGATGTTTTTAAGACATAGAATGGCTAATGGCTCGTTACTCGCATATATAAAGATCTGCTTCTTTATCATAAATATTTCATTAATTATAAATTGATACAAAAAATTTGATAAAAGATAAGGGGATGTAGCTCAGATGGTAGAGCGCTCGCTTAGCATGCGAGAGGTACCGGGATCGATACCCGGCATCTCCATAATTTTTTAAAGGAGCAATTTATCATTCGATTAATCGATTAAAATTAGATTCCAAGTTTTTTGAAAATAATTATTTGTTTGATCGTTTTTTATATTCCCGAGGAAAAACAGGCTTTTTTTATAAAAGTCGAAACTGGACGAAGCCATTGTCAAACCGACCAAAGATTCTTACTCAGTTCATTGAACTTTTCTGTTTAATTTCTGAAAAAAAGATCGTTCCCGCTTCATTAATGTCAATTTTTCAGGCAATGGATTTTTCGTACAAAAACATAATTTACAAAAATAAAAACCGCTTTATTTTTAAAACTAAACTTATTATATAAATGATTAGAATTTTTTTTGTGCAATTTTAGCAGAGAATTTGCAGGGACTGATAATAGATATAATGAAGAAATTCTGTATTTCTTGTACAATTTGACCTATGGACAATTTTTTGTCTTAAACGATTTTTCCGGGTATATTTTTTTAATTTCTTTTAGATATTTAATATTTAGATTTCTCTTAAGATCCAAAATAAAAATTTTTCAAAATTTTTTAAAAGACCACAATAAAGTAGCGTAAATTTTCACTTAAAAGTGAATATTTTCGTTTTTCTTCACACTAAAATGGTTTCTACTTTAAACTAAAATTTTATTCCACTTTTAAGTAACTGCAAAAATCACTTTAGAGTGAATTTTTTTTTGTTCTACACTTTAAAGTGATCTTCACTTAAAAATGAAAGTTTTTTTCACTTTAGAGTGACTAAAAAAATCACTTAAAAGTGAAGTCAGAAAGGGTATTTAAGGAAGAAGATTTTTGATTTTAAACAATTTAAAAAAAATAAAATTTTTAAATCAATATTTTTATTGGAAAAAAGGATACACAACAAACTTGAATTCTTTCCAAAAAAAACAATCGTCTTAAAGTTCCTTTTCAAGTGAATAATCGCCTAAAATATTTGCTTGATTTTTAAGACTTGTCATACAAAAAGGGTATTCGGTCTTTATGACATGGCCTTTAAACATTTAGAATATTAATGAATTATTTAAAATTTAAATTATTGACTAACATTAAAAAAGATAATTTAAGTTATAATTTTTAATTGAAATTTAAAAAGCTTTAGCGACGTTTTTCTCATTAAAAAATTTGCTTAATTATTGTCTTTTAAAAAATTTTGCTTTTCTATCTAAAATTTTATACTATTCGCTTCGTACAGAATTTAAAATTAAAATTGTAAAGTTTAAAAAAATTATGATCCCAAACATTAAAATTCTTGAAGATATATTGAAATACTTAAATAGTCGGTTCTTTTAAATAAGCTATGAATCTTAAATTGTTTTATTTAATTATAATTTTTCAAACATTAAATTCAAAAAAAAAATTGAACTTTTATTTGAGGATTGTAAAATTATAATATATTCACTTTAAAGTGGAGTAAACACAAAAAACAGGTGTAGAACACGATTAAGTAGAGAACATCACTTAAAAGTAGAGAACATCACTTAAAAGTAGAGAACATCACTTAAAAGTAGAGAACATCGCTTAAAAGTAGAGAACATCGCTTAAAATTAGAGAACATCACTTAAAAGTAGAGAATATCACTTTTAAGTGTAGACCACAAAAAAGTGAAGTTAACACCACTTTTAAGTCGGTTTCATTGAAACCACTCTAAAGTGACAAAAAAACCACTTAAAATATTTACAGTGTAGAAAAGTACTAAACAATAAAAATTAAAATGATTTTTCCCCATGTGTTTTGTATTATGTTTAGATTTAGAAATTCTACTAAATAGTTTGTCGATTTTGAGTGTAAAAAGACTTAAGATATTCAAAGTTTTTGCAGAATGTTTTTCTATACATTTGGATCAAGTATAATTTTTTATCAATGACATATATTCTTTATATAATGGCAAGTTTTCAAAAAAAGGGAGCCTTTGAGAGTCAAAAAAAAAATTTCAAAATAATTTTTAAATAATACAAAAGAGCTAAAAATAGCGGTTAATTTTTTTTTTTGAATTTTTTTTTGACTCTCGAATGCCTCTTCTTTTTGATAACTTGCCTAATGTTTCTTTATATAAAGAATATAAACGACCTAAGGATCGCGTCATGCAAAACTACAGCTCTATCTGAATTCACCATTTTTACTAAAAACTCTTCAACTCATTTAAGTATCAACATATTTAGAATACTAAAATTACATATTGAAGATAGATTTATTCTCTATAAAACTTACTATAAGTTTTGTTAAATTGATTGCTATTTTAAAAAGAAAATGAGAAAAAAGCAAGTTTTTTGCGAGGAACGAAGCGACGAGCTCATTAACCAGACAAGACCGTTCGGTTTTTGACTGAAAAATTCTGATTGGCTCAATATGATTCGATAACAGTGAAAAATTTTCAAAATATCGAAAGTTGATTGGTTACGATAAAAAGAAATAAAAAAAAATTTTAGGATAATTACTCTGTTTTAAAAAAAAATTAAAAAAAAAGATAATTGACAAAGAAAAAAATTATAAGAAAACTTTCCTTTTTTTTTTAAAAGCCGTTATTTTTTTTTAAAGAAGATATTTCTAATTAACTAATTGATTGTTAGTAAATTATCCATTTATTATTCATTAATTAATTTTAAGTTGGATTAAAAAAAATCAAATTACAAGAAAATAAATAGAGGGTCATGCCTTCAATATTGAAAGTATTTTTTTTACTTGAAAGGGCCATGTCTTCAATATTGAAGGTAATATTTTTTACGTGAAAGGGTCATTTTTTTTTAGCTTTAAGGACCATGTTTTTCAAATCATAGACCATATTAAAGCTTAAAAGACAATCCCTAAAGATTTTTTCAACATGTTTAGGCTTTTTTAACTTTTCGTTACTCGCATATTAAAAGCTTTGCTTCAAGTATCTTACCGTAATTTTCCAAAAATAATTTGAAATTGAGTTTTCAAAATTTATTTATTCAAGAAAAAATAATGTTGCTTTATCAAATTTTGAATAAATATTATAGTCAAAAAGTAAAACCACAGTTTTGTTCAAAATTTTGTCTAGTTTCTGAATTTTTTATAAAAAATTTGGGTTTTGGGTCATTCTACCGAGGAGAATCAAAAAAACCTTAAAATACCTCAAAAAACTCATTTTTACCTAATTTGGTGTGACTCGGATTTTCTTAGAAATCATCAAAAATACTTTTTTGTATAGTAAAATTCATTAGCTTTCAGAAAATATATAAATATTTATAATTCGACTTAAATTCGACTCAAGAAATGAAAAAATCGCTTTTAACTATTAAGAATTTTGAAGAAGTTCAGGACCCCCTAGGCAAAAAATTTTTTTTTTCATCAGTTGAGCTGAAAAAACAATTTTTTGATGCTCGATCAAAAATATAATTAGAATTGATAAGCAAGATCGATTTGAGTCTATTGGCATCTATTAGCTTCTATTAGCACCTAGTTCGCTTCCTGTTTTATTTGTCTTTAGTAAAAGTTTTAACAAATTAATAAAAGATAAACTACAGGTCAAAGACCGGCAACATTTTTTCATTTAAATTTTGATAATTTTTAAAAATATATATTTTCTGGGAGTATTCCTTTTGAAAATATTTTTCGACCCCGGTTTTAACAAGCTTGATAAATTATGTTTAATTAATAATTTTATAAAATAGTAACAGAACCCCCAGATCACAAAATTCCAAAAATCACAGAGCCCCCAGGTCTCAGAAATGAATGAATTCATCAGGAAATGTTGTAAAAAGAAATTTAAATTTTTTAAATTTTTTTAAAAAATACCCGAAATAGCCTATTTTTAAATTTTTTTTACCATTCATGTACAATTTACAAAATAAATTTTTTCCTTTCAATTAAAAATTACGAAAAATTCGACACTTTATTTTGCTATATATTTCCAAAAAAAAAGGCAAAATAAAAAATTGTTTTAACTTAGATCAGATCCAAGTTCATGATTTCCTATAATATTATATAAAATTTTTCCTTTCTTGAGAAAAGAAAAGTAAAATGCAATGCATAAAAAAAATCTTCCCTGATTTAAGTAGCTTTAATAGTGTTAAAACAAGAATTTAAAAAGTGAAAAGTTGTCGATTTTATCTTTTAAGTGATCAACTTTTTTGGAAATTTAATTAAAGGCTTGATTTGAATATGATTTAAAACGAACTAACGACCGATATATCCGATAAGTATATAATTCTCGAAAAGCAAAATTCGTTAAATCGAAAGTCTGACCATTTAACTAAGTCAAACGCTAAGACACTTGTTAGATAAGTTATAAGCAAATGGTCTAGTAGAACAATCGAAAACAAAATCTTAAAATATTTCTTTTCATTAAACTTGCTTTTTTACAGCCTAGAAAAATACTTTGAAATAATAAATTTTAAATTTTGACTTAAAGTAATGTTCTTTCAGCAAATTTGCTTCTTATTTCAAATAAAAAAAAGCTCGTGCAAAAAAAATAAATTTATAATAAACCCACCATAAAGAAAAATAAATATAATTTTGAAACCTAAAGCTTTTGCTTCTTCTTCTTCTTCATATTTTTTAATGTGCATACTCTTATTCGCTTTCAGCAGCTTTTCAACAAATAAATATTCTTAGTAATTACTCTACTTAATCTAATCATGAAACAAAACAATTCTTAAACTAACTATTTTGAATGAATATTCAAATTTTTTTTTTAATTCTAGAAATCTTACATTTTTTTAAATTATTTACTTTATAAAAAGAAAAAAATGTCTTTGGAAGCTAAACGTACTTTAATCTACGCTATTCTTAAATTTTTACGCGATGAATTAAAACAAGAAAATATTACGGCTGATTTTAAGGAAAGTCTTGAAGTTGCTTCACAATGTTTAGAATCATCGTATGAAATAGCCGTTGACGATGAAATATGTAAAAATAACTTTGACAGTGGTCTTGATTTATTAGGTTTAGCTGAAAAATCAGTCATAAAAGTAATTTTCTTTGGAAAAAAAAAAATTTTCAATAAAATTCGATTAATTTTGATATTTTTTAAGAAAGAATTACCATCAGATTTAAAAGAAAAAGCTGATAAGCATAAAACTGATGGTAACGAACTTATGAAACAAGAAAAATTCAAAGAGGCTTTAGAACAATATAATAAGGCTATTGAAATTGATAAAAGCAATGCTGTTTATTATTGTAATAGAGCAGCTGCTTATTCCAAATTATCCGATTTTACCAATTCAATTGAAGATTGTAAAAATGCTTTAAAAATTGATCCTAGCTATGGAAAAGCTTGGGGTCGTTTAGGGTACTTAAAGAATTTAAAAATTTAATTTTTGAATTATCTAATTTTTTTGCATGATTCAAGTCTCGCTCTTTTGTCCAACAATCAATATGACGAAGCTTATGAGGCTTATAACAAAGCCATTCAATTGGAACCAAATAATGAAGGCTATAAACAAAATTTAAAAATAGTCGAGGAAAAATTAAGAAGCAGTAGTTTCAATCCTGGTGGTATGCCAGACATGGCTAATCTTGGCAATATGATGTCCATGTTTAATAATCCTCAATTTATGAATATGGCAACTCAATTGATGTCAGATCCTCACATGCAAAATGTGTTAGTAGATGTTTGAAAATAAGAAAAAAAAAATTTTATTTTTATTTTTTTTAATAGAATGTCAAATCTAGTAGGATCAATGTTTAGTGGTGGTGCTGCTGCAGCTGGAACAGGTGCTGGAAGTGAAGCAGGAGCTGCTCCAGGTTCAGCCCCAGTTGAAGGCGGATTCGAAAATATTTTAAGCTCGTAATTAATTAAAAATTCAAAAAAAAAAAATTTTTTTTTTTGAATTATATTCTTTTATTTTTAAGAGCACAACAATGGGCGCAACAAATGAATCAAATGAATCCAGATTTAATTAGACAAATGAGAGAAAGAATGAATTTAGGTAATAATCCAGGTTCATCGTCAAACGATCAAAATCAAGAGTCAAATAATTAAGCGTGATATTTAAATAAAAAGATATTATCAAAATAAAATTTTGTTTCTTTTTTGTTTTAATTTAATTTTGGTTTTATTTAAAGGCTTTGGTTTTTCCTTAGGCCAATTCTTAAATAAGAATTTATCGTAAAAATTTGTTTGAATAAAATTATTTAAAAACAAATCAAAGGTTTGTTAAACATTAATATTAGCGATTGAAATCTGGTAAAAATTAAAATGAATTTTTAAAATGAATTATTGAATTAATATACTGAAATTTAGCGGCCAATACTTTTATTAGAAAAAAAAATTTATAGAAAACTAATTTCATGTTAAAATATTTCATAAAGTAAAAATTTTTTAGAACGGACCTTTCTTTTTATAACTACACTGTAATTTTTTTAGGCGAAATACTTATATTAAAATGCGATGATGAAATAAAGAATCTTTAGTGCGTAATAAAAGCGAAGTAAAGCTCGCATTAAAAGCGAAAAAGAGAAAATTTCTACGTCCTGAAGTGAAAATAACTACACATTAGGGATGGGTTACTTCATCATCGCATTTTAGCGTAAGTATCTTCGACTAAAAAAATTACATTGTGATATTCAAAAAATTATTTTTCGTTAATTACTCTAGAAAAGCTTTTTGGTTCTCCGAAAATTTTCTCAAATATCGAATTCAAATAAAAGGTTTAAATCAAAAAAAAATTTTAATTCCGATTAAATTTCAAAATATAAGTGAGATCGAGTGACCAAGTCAGAGCGAAAACTAGAATATAGATTAATTTCAGTGATGGCGCGATTATGTTCAGTATTATAATCTTTCATAAACACCTTATGTTCCATCTCTTTTTGCGCTCATTTTCGTCAAGAACAGATGGTGCGATATTATAAAAAAATCGATGAAGAACGAAGAAAAAGCTGAAAAAAAAATATCAAAAGAACGGATCGTTTTGATACAAGGCTCAAAATTTTACGAGCTTTTTAGAGGAGTTATTATCTGAGTTAATCTACGGAATTTACAAAATTGAATGAGGAGTACAATATTTTCTCATTACAATCGTATTAAACTTCATGGAGCTTATCACATAATATGGAGTAAATGGTTTAGACCTACATCAAAATTGAAAACGTGAATTGAATTTGAAATAATTTGAGTTGTATTTTAGTGGTAAAATCAAAAAAAAAGCAGCTTAATTTTATTTTTTTAAAAAGACAAAATAAAGTTGCACGATTTTAGTCTAGAGTAATTTAATTCCGAATGCAAAATTTCAAATTAAATCTTTTTCATTTCAATAATGCAATATTACTAGAATTTTTGAATTATATAAGCATTTTTATTTAAATCAAGAAACAAAAAAATTAATTTTTTTTTAAATAATCTTTAAAATAATTAGAAAAGAAATAATGTTTCGAAGTTTAGCTCGATTAACTTTAGGCGAATTAAAACAAATTCCCAAGAATTTCAATTCAAATAAACAAGCCTTGAATAGGCTACGTTTAACTCCTTTATTGAATAAAAAACTCTACACTGAGACTAAACAACCACTAGGCGAATTAATCAAACCACGTTTAGCTATTTCATTCACATGTAAAGTATGCGATGAAAGAGTATCTAGAACATTTCATAAGCAATCGTACGAGAAGGGTGTTGTCATAATTAAATGTCCTAAATGCTTAAATCATCACATTATAGCAGATAATCTTGGCTGGTTTAGTGATCTAAAAGGAAAAAGGTGTGTTTTTATGATAGATGCTTAAAAAAAAATCACACAAAAATCCTTATAATCTTTTTTAAGACTGTGACCCCTTTTTAAGTAAATGTAGTTTTTTTAAGCATTTATCATAAGACACTTATAAAGGGGTCAGAGAAAATGTGTGATTTTTTTTTCAAAGTTGAAAATTGTTCTTAAAACTAAAATAAAATAAAATTTAATTTTTTTTTTAAATTTAGAAATATAGAGGAAATTTTAGCCGAAAAAGGTGAAACAGTAAAACGACTATCTTTAGGAGACAATATAAAACTCGGAGTCGAGTCGAATATTGAAACAAATATAGAAATCATAACTGAAGATAATACACTAAGAAAAGAATGAGACTATCATATTGTAAACGTTTTATTCTTAACACATTACGTTTTAGCGAAAATGCAGCGGTAAATCAAACTGGTGTATCACAATTATCCAATAAAGCAGATATATTGAGCAAAGTGAACATAAGTCAAAAAGCGTTGAGTGTGGCCGAGCAAAATTATATGCGTAGAATAAGCGATCGTAATTTTGAACGTTATAAACGCGAACAAACACTAAGAAAACATTATAAAATAACTGGAATAATTTTGTCCACTATTGTTTTAAGTGTTTATGGTTATACTATGTACGCGATTAATCAAGAAAAATTTTTGGACGATTTTGATATGCCAGAACCACCAGATCCAGCTGCTAAACAATTGAAAAAATAAGATACAAATTTTTTTTTTGTGTTTAATATATTTTATTTAATAGTTAATTTAAAAGAAAATTATAAATTTTGAAAAAAAATAAATTTTAAAAATTCTGGAGAACTTTTAATTATTTTGTTAAATTATCCAAAAGATAAAATTCTTAAGTTTCCTAATATTTAAAATTACTTTTGTATAAACTTGGTTAAGGTATTTAAAAAGAAAAAAAGAAGTATGTGGAAAAAAATTTCATCAAGCACCTGAAACGCATTCACTGTCAGAATAATGGTTTTGTAGGGTATATAAATCTCTCTAATTATAAGAATACATCAAATCTCTTCTTATTATTAGAAACATTTCACTTGAATTTGTTGCACAAAAATGAAGTTTTTTTCATAAGATAGAAGTAAGTGTCATTTTTTTTTGTAAAAAGTTTTCTGTAAAAGAAATTTTTTGAAAATAAAAATTAATGTTAGTTCTCTAGCTAAAAAACACTTGAAAACCCCTTAGAAAAACAGTTGAAAGGTGAAATATTTTGTACCGTAAAACCTTGTTTATAAGCGCATCCCCAGACCCCTCTTTTTTCAGGAGAACAGTCATCAGAAAAATTTTAATTTTGTGATAATATTATAGACCACACTAAACTCTACCAGGAATATCATAATAATAAATTAAATTAATTTGTTTAGAGTACGATTTTTCCTTTCAAAGAGGCGATTTTTAGTCGCTTATAAGCAAGGTTTTACGGTAAGTATCAGAATATTTCCCCATGCAAAATATTATAAAAATTATTAAAATATAAAATAAAAAAATGATTTAAGGCGCCCTATAAATTCTAAAAAAAAAAGTTTCTGAATTTTTAAATATTGTGCTAAATTAATTAGATTCACCTAATGGCGGTTATTTTAACTCTACATATTAAGGAACCAGAAAACTTAAACAATTAAAAACAATACGATTTATTTTATAAAATGGAGTATATAATTATAGAAAATTCTATTGATATCTCCAAATTTAAAAATGACAATTTTGACGAATTATCTGTAGATATTGAAGGCGATAATTTGTGTAGAGATGGAAAAATATACACTATTCAAGTATATTCTCCAAAAAGTAATAAGTTTTATCTTTTCGATTGTACAAAGCTAAGTGTAAGTGAAGTTCAATCAGGTCTTGATGGAATTTTTTCAAGCTTTTTGATAAAAAAATATTTTTTCGATTGCCGATCTGATGTCGACGCTCTTTATCATCAATATAAAATTCAATTAAATAATGTTATTGATGTTCAATTATTTGAAGTTGGCTTTAGAAAATGTAGTGGTATTGCTAGAACGAATTTTTACTCAGGACTCTATAAGACTTTAGAGAAATATAGTCATGAAGTAGGAATTTCAATGACAGAATTACAAATTAAAGATAAAATATCAAATCAATTTCGATCAAAAATTTATGACATTAATCTAAATGATCCGGACGTTTTAAAATATTTGGCAATTGATGTAATTTATTTGCCAAAATTATACAATTTATTCTTTCGTAAAATTGGTAACGGCAATGTGTTCAGATCAATTCAAAATGAAACAGACAAAAGAACAAAAATATGGATGAAGCCAATTTTTAAAAATGATAGATCAAATGCCATTTCAGCAATTTAATTTCTTCAAACTTGTTTAAAATATTTAAAAATAAAATCTTTTCTAAAGAAAGTATTGCTAAATTTATGTGTTGGGTGTAAATGAGTTCGTTTTAAACTTTGCTTTTTTTTATTCTTTAATGAATTAAATAAAATCTTTAAAACTAAAGTTTTTTTAACTAAATTTAAAAAAAAAAAAAAACTAAGATGTATAAAATTTCAGTTATTTTATTTCATTAGAAATTCATTATATAATCAATTGAATTTTTTTGACAAAATTCAATTTATAAATCTCTAAAGGTGGGTTTATTTGGAATATCAATAGAAATTTTATTGAAAAAAATACTTTTCAAATGATAAAATATTCATGTCTGAAAATTTTGTTTTTAAAGTTTAAAATTACAAAATTGGTTTAATTTTTTAAGACACTTATAAATAGATGAGCATTTTTGAACTTATAACAAAATATTCGATAAAAAATAAAACAAAATGAAAAAGTTAATTTTATTAATTACTTTGCTAGGAATAGCTAATTTATCACAATCACAAAAATGTTCATACTTGTATAATGTCGATTATTTCGGCAACGATTTATCCGAATCAATTGTACCCACTATAGATGAGTGTTGTAGTCTTTGTTCTAAAACTGCTCAATGTAACGCATGGACTTATTTGTATAGTAATAATAAATGTTTTTTGAAATATGGAGTCGGAGAAATACGTACTGTCTCGTCCGGCCCTGTTTTCTCTGGTATTGTTAATAAAAATACCACTCTTGTAGAACCGCGTAAATGTTCATTTCAAGGAAATTTTGATTATATTGGTAATGATTTATATGGTTACGAGCAAAGAATGAATTCAATGGATGAATGTTGTGCACTTTGTATTAAAACCCAAGGGTGTGCTGCATGGACTTTTTTAAACTATACAGGTTGGACACAAGGTAAATGTTTCTTGAAATCTTCAACTGGTGAAAAAGCCTTTAGTGCAGGAGGAGATCGTCAACTCTACTCTGGCATTGTTACAAATTAATAAAGTTTTTAAAAATAAATTTATTTGAAAAAGAAATTTTTTTCTTGGGTTTTGTTTCCTATGATATATTTTAGATCATAAAATGTCTTTGTAGTTTATATATAAATGTCATAGTAAATATTTATTTTTTATGGAAATTTAATTAGCTTAAATATCCTTTAGAAACAAATGGCGCCACTTGATATAAATACTAAGATCTTGATTTTCAACTTTTTCAGGTGTGTCATATGTAAAAACCTCTAGGTTCACTTTCTCATTCAAACAAATTTCGCCTGATAAAAATCAAAAGATCACAGATGCTTTAGACTATGAGGAATATTTTGAAAGAAAATATCGTAAACTCTTGCCTATAACTCTAATGGAAAGTGATTGGAAAATTTTACAAAATTTTATAAAGATAATATTTATGTTGTTTTCAATTCGTTGATTAAAAAACTAAAGTTCAAATCAATATATTTTTCTAAAGAAACTCGTTTAAAAATTTTGAATAAAAGTAGCCGAAAGTTCTCTTCATATGATCATTAAATCTCCCTTTTGTTGGAAAATTGTACATAATTTGTTTTTATTTACACTGTAATTATTTTAGCTACTAAATTATGCACATTTATCTAGATTTTTTGTTACGCGGTTTAATGTGCATTTTTCGTATGTGCATTTGTGGTCAGCTAAATGTGATTTTTTTTTTACAAAAATGTACTTAATTTTTATACGAAAAGGTGATGTTTTATGCACATTTAAGGGATTATTTTATTTTCATTATTCACATACATGTGAATTTCTTGTTTCACACAAAAATCTGAATTTGCTATTTAATTTTATTCAAAAATTTACTTTAATAAAAAATATAATAATTCAATAAAAAATATTTTCTCGAAATTATAAAAGATTTTAATAGAAGTATTTTTTGCGGAATTTAAGATTTTTAAGCTTTAATTCTCTACCTATAAACGAAAGCATACAAGTTTCAACGGTTTTCAAGTAAAATTGTGAAGTGAATTTTTCAAATGATTTTTTAAGTTGATTAAATAATTAATAAGTAGAAATTTATCAAAAAATATATAAAATTAAGTTTTTTCAAAATATTAAAAATTCTATCATAGCACTATCAATTTTAAACATGAAAAAATAGCGAAACAACTATCTATTTCAAATTTTTTATCAATTAATTTCTATAAAGAAGTTTTGAGAATAGAAGCGCAGATTAAAATTATATTATTCAAAAAATAAAAAAAAACAAGATTCAGTTTTAAGGGTTAGGTTTGTCTATTAAAAAAATTGAAAGACTTAATTAAATCGCCGAAAAGATGATTTCGATTAATTTAAATATATAATTGAAAAGTAAAGCAGTAAGAGTTTGTAATTGATTTAATTAAGACGATGCCCTTGGATTTGCTAAATCTAAAAATAGAAAAATGAGTAAATTTAATTTTAAAAAAAAATTTAATCACTGAATTTTCAGCATAATTGAAAAGTAAAGCTCTTACTAAGAATTTGTTATTGATGACATTAGGATGTTTAAATTGATGGATATTTAAATCTAAAAAAAAGAAAAAAAAAAATTTAATTTTTTAAAAAAATTTAATGAATGATATTTTTTTGGCAAATTTCGGGTTTTTTATAGTAATCAAAATGCACATTTTCCTGGGAGTTACTTCAAAAAGAAGTGATTATAAAATCACATTTACGTGTTTAACATACAAATGAAGATTAAAGTAATATGAGATGCACATTTTTGTGTGTAAAATTAGATTTTTATTTCAAAATCACATAAATGTGCATAAGAATCAAATTTAGTACCTAAAATAATTACAGTGTAGTTGTAACGGTTTTTTGCTTTAGACTATGAGGAATATTTTGAAAGAAAAAACAATTCCAAGGAGGCATATTTTAATTTACGATAAAAAGCACGTCCGGGCGCGCATCGTATCGCAAAATAAAAACCATTTTATTAATTGCCTTGCTATTCTATAAATTCTATAAAATTAATATTTTAAAAATTGTTCTATTTTTTTGGTAGCTAAAAGTTGATGAAGCCTGCTTTTAAAAAGGTTTATACAGAAAATCCTTGGTATAAATTTGACGAACGTCTTAAAGATGAAAAAGGTGTTAAATCATTTAAGAATTTAAAAATTTTCGGTTTTTTTCAACATTTTACGGGTTATTCTCGAAATCTTCTTTAAAATTTTTTTTTTATGAGTTAATACTAACAAAAAAAAAACATTTAAAATGCGTTTTTAACTTATTATGAATTTAAAAAAATTTGAAATTATTACATTTTTTTGATTACAAGTTTAATGTCAGCATTTTTTTTGAATCGAGTCGATTTACTGCTCAATAACTTCAAATAAAGCGAGTCGACTTGCCCTTTTTCTCAAGTCGACTCGAGTCAACTCAAAAAAAAATTCCCAACACTAGCTAAAAGTGTGTAAAAATTGAAAAATTCGTCAAGTTTTTAATTAACCCTTTGAGTCCCAGGGTTAAACCACGATAGTTACGAATAAACCAAACAGTAGATTCTGGGGCGTAGATGACGAATCTGAAGTCGAAATGGCAAGTTTCGAATGAAATAAGCCTTTAAATTAAGGCTAAAATTAGGCCATTTTCGAGATCTCATGAAAGAGTCCACAAACCAAACAAGATAATGCCAAAATCGTAATCTACGCATCAAAATTACTCAGAAACTAGGTTTTCTCGTAGCTTTGTAATATTTTTTGGTGCCTTACCCCCAAAAAACCGTTTTTTTGCCTTTTTTAGACGTTTTAATGGCCTAAGGGTATGATTATTGCTTTAATTCAAATCATAATCAGGTTAGGTTAGGGATAATTTTTGTCGTAGAATTCAAAAATGAAGTCGGTTTTTTCTAAAAATAATTTTTTGACCTTGTTTTTGTAGCTAGAATATAGGTATGCTTTTATGGACCATTAGAGCCAGAACAGTAGGTGTGGCGGTAAAATAAGTATTATTTTCGAATTCTACGTTCAAAATTAAGCTAAGAGCGAAGGCGGTTAAGATTTCACCAATATTTAATAATAAAGATATTTAATACTCTAAAATATACCAAAAAACGTGTTTTTTTCACCTAAAATCCAAATAAAAGAGTTATACATTGAGTTAAAACTAAAATTTTGTATTAATTTTTTCTGATAAATCTAGCTAATAAGGTCAAGAGACAGAAAAAAAAAAAAGATACTTTTCCTAAAAAAATTAATAATTTTTTAAAATTTCACTGGTTCCTTTGAAAATAATATTTTTTCTTGTTTTAAAAATGACTTTTACAAAAAAAAAAACTTTATATTAGAGATAGAAAAGCCTATAGAATATTTTTCTATCTTATAAAGATGACAGTGACTAACGCAAAATTTCTTTCAATAATGCATTGATCAAAGTTAAGTTATAGAGAACTTTTTATAGATTGAAAATGGAAAGGAATCATCAAAATGACCTTCAGAATGAATAAAAAATAAATAAAATATTTTTTGCGCCAAAAAAAGTCATTTTTAAAACAAGAAAAAATATTATTTTCAAAGGAACCAGTGAAATTTTAAAAAATTATTAATTTTTTTAGGAAAAGTATCTTTTTTTTTTTTTCTGTCTCTTGACCTTATTAGCTAGATTTATCAGAAAAAATTAATACAAAATTTTAGTTTTAACTCAATGTATAACTCTTTTATTTGGATTTTAGGTGAAAAAAACACGTTTTTTGGTATATTTTATTTTTGGTTTATTTTGGTAATTTTGTTTTTGACATGCCGATTTTTTTAAAAGTCGAACAAATAGCCGTCTAGTTTTTATCATGTTTAGTATTTCTCGTCAGTTAAATTGACGTCGAAAAAACCATACACCTTGAAACGTGATTTTTCAATGTTCTGGAATGGTTTTTGATTTAGGACAAAGTTAAAAAATTTTTTCTCTAACTTTTTTTATCTTGTAATTTTTCAGATTATAATAATCTAAAAAATTTTGATTCTCCAGTCATTTAAAAAAAGGGGATAAAAAAATTTAAAAGGTCGAGCCTAGTAGCCAATCCAAAATAAATAAACAGGCGTAATTATTTAAAAACTTGAGTAAATATGCTTAAAAAAACTCCCATTTCTGTTGAATTTGAAATTTCCTAGCAAATAATTAAGTTAAAAATCGAGGATACAAAAAGATAAATAAATAAATTAGCCATATAGGCTTAATTCGATTAAATTAATGATTAGCTTCTATATTTAAGAATAACACAAATGAATATGAGCTTATATCTAAGCCCAACAAGCAAATAATATTTTATTTTTTGTTTAAATTAATGTAAGATAAATATTAGCTTAAGACTGTCATATTCTCTCTATAAAAAACCATTCATAAAAAATTCAAATCTTATCAATTTTTAACAATTAAAAACACATTGAGATATATACTTTCTTTTTTGTTGTTGCAACATTTATACACTATTATTTTTCAGCAACAAAAACAAAATTGCATGAAAAGGGTGAAAAAAATAAAATAAATTCAAAAATAATTTTTTTAATTTATTTAAAAATCACATTTTGAATTCATTTTTTTTTCCAAGCATTTTTTTTTCAACGTGTCTTTTACTAGAACATTCTATATTTTTTTTCTTTAGAATTTTAAAAACTTTGAAACAAAACAAAAAAATGTCTCAAACTTATGTACGTCATGAACGCGGTCAATTAAACACTCTAAGCTATAGATGTTACATTAAAAATGCTCAAACAAACCAATTGGTTAGTCCTTTCCACGATATTCCACTTTTTGCCGACCAAGCCAATCAAGTCTTCAATGCAGTAATTGAAATACCACGCTGGTCAAATGCTAAAATGGAAATAAATAAAAAAGAAAGACTCAATCCAATAACTCAAGATGTCAAAAGTAATAAACTCCGTTTTGTCAATAATTGCTTTCCTCATCATGGTTATATTTGGAATTACGGTGCTTTACCACAAACTTGGGAAGATCCAAATGTTAAAGACGAAACAACTGGATGCAATGGTGACAATGATCCATTAGATGTTTGTGAGATCGGATCACGTGTTCATGAACGTGGTTCAGTTGTTCAAGTAAAAGTCTTAGGCGCTTTGGGTCTAATTGATGAGGGCGAAGCTGATTGGAAAATAATTTGTATTGATGTAAACGATCCGTTAGCAGCTAAATTAAATGATATTAATGATGTTGAGGCTCATTGTCCAGGTCTTTTGGAGGCCACTCGTGATTGGTTTAAAATTTACAAAATTCCAACTGGTAAACCAGCTAATAATTTTGCTGAAAATGGCAAATTTTATGATAGACAATTTGCTTTGAAACAAATTGATCATGATTATAATTTGTGGTTGAATGTTGCTAAGGGAGGTTATGAACAAGCTCCAGAGAAAATGAAAGGTTTATCATTGGATAACACAACTTTGGAATTTTCACGTGTGTCTGCTGATGAAGCTAGTAAAGTAGTAAGTGAAGCTAGTGAGGAATTTAATCCACAACCAGCTGAATTAGATCGTGTTCCAATTGATACAGTCCATTATATTGATAGAAGCAAATATTAGATTTTTTTAAAATCAAAAACAAAAAAAATCCTAATTGGCATTTTAGATAGATTTTTTTTCTAAATTAAATATATTTTAGTGGTTTTCAACTAATTTTACTCTTCTCATTAATTTTAAATCTTTTAAAAATAAATTAAAAAAAAAGAATTATTTTCTTGATTTTTTTCTTCAAGCAAAAAGCGAAGTCCCCGTATTTAATAGTGATTTTTAACCAAAAATAGAAAAACAACATTTTATTATATAAAAAATTAAACACAAAATTGATTAATTCTGAACGAGTTTTTGACAAATTTGATAAAACTTAGCACACGTAATTTAACTAAGTTTGAATTGAAAAAAAATTTGTTTTTTTACTTGAAAACTTTTAAGCTTTTAAATGAATTATCGTAAAATCTTGTTTATAGCTCCGAGGCTCTACTATTTTTTGATGATCTCGCACCTCTTTTAAACTCGAGTATAACCTCATACTTTTTTCAATTAAAATTCAAATCAGCCTCGGATTAAAAATAAAAAATAAATAAATCTAAAATTGTGCATAAAATTGTTTTTTTAAATTTTTACATTTACCCAATGCATGGGGTGATTTTTTAAAAAATCTTATACACGAGGCCGGGGGTTGGTCGGTCATTTTTAGTGAAAGAAAACCTTTGTGACAAGCTTTTCTTACAGTCAAATTATGGTGAGAAAATGTCAGAAAAGTTCAGAATCTTAGGGGGTGGGGGGGGGTTTTCTAGAAAAAATTAATTTTTAATGATAAACAAAACTTAAAAAAAATATTTGGCATTGATAAATACTTTAAAAAAAGCTAAATAAATAATCAAATGCTAGTTTAACAAAATTGATATATAATAAAGATTAGATATTTTTTTTTACTTTTTTTTATTAAACGATTTTTAACAAATAAATAAGTTATTGTTGATTCAAATTTTATTTAACGCTTTTTTTAAATTCTGGTTAATCAGCCTTTATTTATTTAAAGATTGGCTAGTATTCCAAGTTGACACATTAATTTGATATCTAGATTAGTGAGCTTTAATTTTATTTCGCAAAAATTTACTTTAAACAAAAAACTAAATTATCAACTATCGAGTAGGCAAAATCAAAGATTTTATGATAAAATTTTTGAAATAGGGTTAAAAAAATTAGCTTTTATTGATTAAGAGATTCTTTGCAATCTATTTTAAACTTTGAAATAATGTTTCATTAAAAACAAAATTTTCCGTTTATAAAAAAGCTGAATCCGTTTCAAAATTTGAATGTTAATGTTCCAAAAAAATTATTGCTCACGAAAAATTTTTTTATTTTTTTTAAATAAAATAATTGGTCACCAATTTTGTGACCTGAAATTATGTGACTAAAATGTTTACACTCTAGACTTGATATCTTAGGTCACATTTTTTCGTGAAAAATTGTTCACACAATCCACTAGGCCCAAATTTAGAACCAAATAAACTAGAGAGTATAAAATTAAATTTTAAATTTTGTGATTTATTGGTTCTCTTAGAAAAAATGAGCTAATATTTTAATCAAAAAGCTTTTTTTATTTTTTTATGAATTGTAATAAAATCAGTTTATCTAAGAGCTGAGTTTTTTTTTAAATCCTAAAGGTCATTTTTTCCAACTTTAGGGGGTGGGGGGGGGGCTATTTTTATAGAAAAAAAAAATTTTCTGACATTTTTTAGTTAACCCTTTAAAGATCAAACTAGGTTTGCACATTTATTTTACTTTACTAGTAAATGGTAAATTTAACTTTACCAAATTTATTTTTTAAAGTATATCGGGAGAATAACTAGAAATATTTAGTTTTTCAAGTACCTTTGGTATTCCAAAGTAATTTTTGTTGAGTTAAAACTCCTTTTACTTGTCCTACTCAAAGCAATTTTATTTTTTATTCAAATTTACTTCAAAAAAGTTAATTCTTATTTTGCTTTACTTAAAAATTTACTTAAAAAAGAAAATTAGTAAAGAAAAGAAAATTGGTAAAATGCAAGTAAAGTAAAGTGTGCAGCTCTAATAAGAAATACAAATTAGGAATTCGTTTTTTAGACCAAATGTAAAAATTTGTAGACTCTTGTAGACTGTAAACTTGTAAAAAATCCTAAAAAGTTTTAAGATGCCTACATATTTCCTTTCATAATAAAAAGGAAAGTTAAGGGCGGATACTTTTGTGTTCAGAAACCATTTACTAAAGCTAAAAGTTAAATTTTATAAATATTAATTCTCTTAATAGAAAATTTTAAAACATTTATAAAAATTGAATGCCTGTGAATTTATAAACTTTTTTTCTTAATACGGCAAGCATCGAATATTTCAAATAAAAAATAAGATATTAAGAAAAAAAAATGGCAAAAAATGAATTTTTTTATGATTTAAAAGGCAAATTATTCATTTCAGATCTTTACTTAAGGTGAAAGAAAAACTTGACACATATGCTTTCTTGCAAGGCAAAAGACCAACCCCCACCTAGAACTCATGTGTAAGATTTCCGAGAAAATTCCCCACTTGTTATCATGTTAAAATTTTTTTTTTCTTTTTCGAAACAGTAAAAAAGACACACATGAGCCGACATTAAAATTTTTCGAACTAAGAGTTAAAATTCAATAAGATAAAAGCCAATAAAAAAATTAACTTAAATTTATTTAGAATATTTACAAAAAAAAATAAATTTTTTTTTCTTAATGGCTTTGAGGTTTTGCAGATCTAGCAAATTGTACAATTATAGGTTTGCCATCCAACAAATAGCCTAAAGTTTCATTAATTGCTATTTCAGCTAAATTTTCATTTGGCAAATTAATAAAAGCCTGTCCCTTCATTCTACCCTCTTTCATTAAACGTACATCAAAAGCGTTTTTATGCTCATCCAAAGTCCAATCAATATATCTTCCAAAAATAAATTTCAAATCATCTTCTATAACTTTTTTCGATAAATTTTTCAAATAAATTCTCGAATTAGCATCACCTCTTTCGTAATTTTTAAAAACTGGTAAGTCTCTCAATTCACTTAGTTTCAAACGATTTTTTTCCAAATCGTCTTTTTTTATAAATTTTTCTGTTTCTTTTATTTCAATTTGTTTTTCAGGTGGTTGAATTTCTTCAATTTGATCTCTATGTGGTAATATTTTAGGAAAATTTGATTCACTTTCAATAACAACTCTATCATAAATTAATTTTTTAGGTAAATTCATAGCTTTATTTGTTTTAGTCTCTTCTTCGGGTTTTTCGAATACTTGAGACATATCGACTTGTTTTTGACTCGTTGTATTTAACTTCATTGATTTAAGTATTGATTTTACTTTTAATTTTTTAACTTGATTTAAGTCTTCTAGTTCAGCTTGTCGTTTTATTTTAGACGATATTTCTGTATCACTCTCGATTTCGCTTTCACTAGATGATAAAATGTCTGAATTTTTAACATCAGTGTTTAGATTTACTTGATATATACTAGGTTCTCTAATGTAGGGAAAACATGGACATGGTAGATTCATTTTATTCATAAGATGAAGTGTTTGTTGATAGAATTTGGGATATTTGACTAAACAATTTATGATATTTTGACAAATAATTTGGTTAATTTTGGGATATTCATAAGATATTTTAGGATTGATAGGATAGGGGATTTTAAATTTTGACGAGATTCCATTTAGACGTTCGAATAATTTCTTTTTAAATTCGTCGGATTCAATTATAGATTCAGAATTCATATCTTAATAATAGATTTAGAATTTTAAAATTAAAATTATTTTTAAAAAAATTTTTGTTTTTTTAAATTTAAGTTTTAACTCGTTCCAGAATAAACTTAAATTTTGTATAAGAATCGTAGCATCAATTATCCAGACTACAGGAAGTTTCGAGCGGTTCAGCAGTTCAACAGTTCATTTTTGAATTTGAATAACCTCAAAATAAAAAACCATAACATTACTTAACATTTTATGGTGAAAAAGATTACGGTGTCAGAACTTGGATTTTCAGTATATTTTGGCCTAAAAAATGCCAATCTTTTTTTTGCGAATTTTTAGACTGTCATATCTCTTTGAAAAAAATGAAAAAGTGAAAAAAACACATGTAAAATTATAAAATGTTAATCGAAATTTGATAATTTGAGCAAAAAATTTTTTATAAGTATTTTTTTTTTGAACTGCTTGATTGTGAAATTTCAAGCAGTTCAATTTTTTTCTTAAGAATCAGCAAAGAAATTATACAAAAGCTAAATTTTACATTCAACATAAAATTATTGGCGTAATTTCTCAATATTTGCTTGTTTTAGTCGATTCAATTATTCGTAAATTAATGAGATAGACTTATGCTTTTTCTCTTCGCAAACGACTTTAAACTTTGCATGCATTTCAAATCTAATTATTTGACATTCAATCGCCTTAAACCTGAAAAATGTTGAGAAACTACGTCAATAATTAAATGTTGATTGTAAAATTAGCTTTTGTATAATTTTTCGATCGAATTTGCGACGTAGCCAGACGTGAAAGTATGGCGAACGTACCTTTCAACCGTACTTGATTACCTGATTTAAATTTTTTATTTATAATTTAAAAAAAATTTCTGAATTAAATTCTGTTAAACATTTTTAATTTATAACTCCGAAAAAAACTTTTACAAAAAATTTCGGATAGTGCGGTAACGGTCCGTCCGACATACGATACGGTAAGTCAAAAATTAAGAAAAAAAGTCCTGTAATGAAGGAACATCAATTGGAATTTCAAATTTTATGCAGCATCAATCTCAGAAAGGAAAACATTGTAACATTGTGTTGCAACACTATGTATTGTCAATACAAAAATATTTTATCATTGAAAATAATAATAAAAAAATACTTTTTTTGAGATTATATTCAAAGCTATTTTTACACAGCTAGCTACAATTTTTAACTTTTATTAAAATACAGTGGTAATCCAATACTAAGATTTAGCCAAATTTAAGTAAACTATAATCGCGAATATTTGAAACTTTTAAGGATATCTTATTAAAAGCTCTTCTTCCCAAGACATTAATCCAGTAATTTTTAAATCAAATTAATTTCTTGGCAGTTTATTCTCAAAGAAATAAAAACAGTTATTTTCAATGTAATGAATTCATTTTTACCTTAGAAAAAGATTAAAAGCAACACTTTTTTTAAGTTGGCTTAAGTAACATTTAATAAATCACTTTTTATTTTTTTATTTAAAAGTTAGTTAAAATGAAACTGTAAAAGTATTTACTATGCAATAGATATAATCATCAGCAAATACATAACTAGCTTGATAATCATTATTTTGATTCCAAAAGCATTTTGTTGCTAAATTGACAGAATTCTCAGCAAAATGGGCCAATGTAACATTAACTATTAACTTAGCTTTATTATTTGTAAATTGCTTTAATTCTTTGTGAATTAATTTGCACAACAAGTCAGCTCTTTGACTCAATTCATTCTCATCAAATGGATTTTCATAACCAACTACTAGATGAGTCAAATTACTAAAGACTAAATGTTTAATAATTTCTTTAGTTTGTTCTATTTTATAGTTAAGAAAATTATTATCTAAATTTTTATCAGCTTTATTTAATTCTTCAGTTTTCATAGAATTTTTCTCTATATTATTTTCATTTTTTTCCTCCATTTCTTCACACGTCGAATACTTAGACGTTTGATGTGAACTCAAAAAATCTTGAAAATTAATAGGAAAATCTCTTCTTAAATTGTTCTCCAAATTGGCTCTATAACTAAACGATTTTGGAATTTGATTGACAGGACTTTTTAAATTAAATTGTAAAACAGGTGGTGCTGATTGAATTTCATCTGTTCGATTATTCCAATTCTCCAAATCCTTAGCGAATCTATCAACCAATAATTCCGATCTTTCATTTTGATCGAATCTCTTATGTGGTGATTCTTTTTTGTGATCTTCTGGAATCGACTCAGCTTGACCTGATGTATTTATAGGCGGCATGGTTATTTGTTCTTGTTTCTTTTTGTTTCTACGCTCCAATAACGAACTTTGTTGTAAAGGTCCTAGCGGATTAATTTTAGCTTCTGATTTGTATTCTTCATTATTTTGGCCAATATTTTGAATTAGTTCATTTATTTTAGAACCTGAAGCACTTCTTGTTTGAAATTTTTGATTAGCAAAAGAATTGGTTGCTTTATTTCGAATATTTTCAATATTCTGATTGAATGGTGGATAACTTTCAGTTTTAGTCATTTTTGATTTATCAAGTGAAAAATCAAGTGATGTATGCTTTTCTCTAGGCATGGCACCACGATTTAAAAATTCTTGTTTTCTTAATTTTTTTAACTCAGAAATTTCGGATATTTCAGAATCTTTTTTCTCAATATTTGTCTCAGAAATCGCATCAGATTGAATTGATTCAACTGTTTGTTGAGAAGCTTTCGAATCAATTTCTTGATTATTATTTTGTAAATCTTCAATATTTTGTTTAGTATTTTGAATAAGATCATCTAGATTTTTATAAGGCTTGTGTATGGGACTTAGATTGGGATTGAGCTCGCCATGAAATGAAGAAGTAGTTCCTTTATTTTGAAATGAATCCAATGGATTATCAGTTTCGATACTTTTTTCCTTTTCTTCCTTTGGTGCCTCAATTGGAGTTTGATGCTTAGGTGATTCTGATTTCTCTTCATCAAGTGAGACATAACTATTTAAAATAGATTCATAATTTTTCTCCGATTCATCTTCTATTTCTACAGTTTTTGGATAAGTTTTGAAAAGTTTGTGTTTAATTCTAAGCCTATTATTAAGCTCATGACGAAGGAATCTTTTAAAAAATTTTTGTTCCAATCTTATATTCCGTTCTTCTTTTTTGAACTCATCTTCGCAAGGTTTTAACTCTCGGTCTATTTTAGTCTCACATTTAAAACCGTTTTTACGCGGATTAATATCAATGTTAAAGATGGAATTAAATTTTTGACTGCATATTATTTGATTAGGAAATTTAGCTCTCAAGTATTCCTTATCCGATTCACATAGAGAATAGTGTGAATCGTTTTCTAAGTCACTAGATACGTCTGAATCAAATAAATTATTTATTTCATTCGAGATGTATGAAGAAGAATCGTCAGATTCATTATCAGATTCATTAAACTGTTGATTTGGAGCACCAGGTTGGTGCACCAAAGACATAAAATCAGTGTCAATCATTTTTTTTTCTTCTTTGATTTTGCAAATTTATTTAGAAGCTTAAGATACAAAAAAAAATATCAAGTTTTGTTACTAAAATAATAAATCAAAAATTTCAAGTGGATTTTTATTTCTGAATATTTTAACCAAGGAAACTTTTCAAATTTTTTCAAAAAAGCTTTTATTTTTTATTAAATATTTAAAATATTTTATAGACAGTTGAGAACGATTACCGTAATTTTCAAATTATACTGAAATGAAAAATTCTCAAAATATCATATGACATGACAAATCAAGTGATGTATGCTTTTCTCTAGGCATTGCACCACGATTTAAAAATGTCATAAGTAAAAAATAACGCGGAAACGGGCTTTTTTCAGATATTAGATACATTCTATATATATTCTGAATCCTCTCGACGAGCTGAGCACGAATTTTAAGTCGGTTAGAACAAAGTCCCGCCCATTCTCGGCCTAGCTAAAAATACCTATTTTTCACGAAAATGAGAT
>NTPY01000259.1:326945-348631 GCA_002922825.1 Brachionus calyciflorus
TTTTTGGTAAGAAAAATTAACTTTTTTGAAATTTTTATAAAAAATTCATTGATTTTCTTTGAGGAGAATTTTACATTTTTTTACGTTTTTTAACGTAAAATTACATTATTTTTGGTAAAAAATGGTAAAAATTGGTAAAAAGCTACTAGCTCTTTTATTTTTAAGATAAAAAAAAGAAATCTTATGCCTTAATTTCATGCCAAAGCATCTCAATCGGGTTCAAATCAGACGATTTTGGTAGAGAATGTATTTAATTTTTATTACTGTACAGCTCCCGAATTAACGTCGAACGTGTACCCGTACTCCAGCAAAAATAAATGAAGTACGGGTACGTTTACGACGTTAATTCTGGGGCAGTACAGTATCTTCATCAAGATAACGACCGATTGAATGAAGACCTATTCTAGTAAAACATCGGTATTTTTAAGCCCAATCAGCTCAAATCAATTTAATTTTGAAATACAGAAATAAGAAACGTACTCCACCAAGATCGCCTGATTTTACCGGATTGAAATTCTTTGGAATGAAATTAACGTAAATAAGCTGATAAAATATTTGAGTTTTGAACGAATCGACTCCTGAAAAATGCCAAAAATATATAGATAGCCTTAAAAAAGCATGTTTAAAATCAAAAATTTTTAAAATTCAAAATAAGTTAAAGATTATTTTTGCACTATATTATTTTATAGAAATTTTTTTGATAGAAAAAGATAATAGAAAAAGGTTTCACGAAAAAAAGATATAAAAAACTTATTTTAGAAATTTTAATTTAAATACACAAACAACTTTAAAAACATGCATCTTTCGAATCTTTTTAATAACGACTAAGTGAATTTCAAATAAAAATAACTGGAATAATTTAGTCTTTTCGACTTTAGACGGATACCTTAAAGTTAAGATAAATTGACTAAATTAAGAAGATTTAGAATTACTAATATGAATTTAATTAGTCTTGAATGTGAAAAAAAACATTTACGAGCAGTAAATATTAAAAATAAACTATCTAAAAATATTTCTATGAAATGAATCCATCTTTAAAGTGATTGGTATTATTATAGAAAATGGAGGTGATTAGTCAAGCAATTCACATAAATTTTAAATAAATTTTTTTGGTTCAACTTCAAATTTTAATAGATTTCTTTTTTTTATCTTAAAAATAAAAGAGCTAGTAGCTTTTTACCAATTTTTACCATTTTTTACCAAAAATAATGTAATTTTACGTTAAAAAACGTAAAAAAATGTAAAAAAATGTAAAATTCTCCTCAAAGAAAATCAATGAATTTTTTATAAAAATTTCAAAAAAGTTAATTTTTCTTACCAAAAAGGCCAATTTTTTGGCCGTAAGCGTTTTTAGGGTATTTTACTTGAAATGATGTAATTTTACGTAAGATTACGTAATTTTACGTAAAATTACGTAAGCTTACCGGCTAAAATTTACGTAAGAAGAGGTAATCTTACGTTAGCTTACGTAAAATTACGTAAAAAAACCCATTCTGGACTTTTCGTAGAAGCACTGTATAATCTAGAACATCAATTTTTATTTCTCTTTCAATTATCCTTAATTGTTTAACGAATGACGAGTCATCCCTTCTAAATTTTAGTTCATTTTCTTGACGTAAAGACTTAAATAAATTACTACAAACTTAATTATTTTTAATTTGTTTTAAAAAGAAAATCTTGTGTTTGAAATAAATTTTGCTTATTGATTCCAACCTTAAAGCTTCATTAAGAGATATGCAAAGTGAATATTTATTAATGCCAATGGTTCGCTTGATTAAGATGTTCTGTCTTGTATCAAGTTTTTTTAATTTTGACACATTTATCAAGACAACATCAAGATGATATCTAAATATGGACTGGAAAAATTGTTTGTATAAAAAAACTGTTGTTGAGGGTTTCATTAGCTTTGGTTTACATCCCAACGAATATAACGAAAACATGCTCTTTTCTACACTCCTCATTTTCTCATTTACATATTGATTTATATAATTTAAATCTCCAATTGGAATGCCTAGATAAATTATTCCTTCTTGCTTTGGGTTAACTTTTCCACCTATTTTAAAATCATAATTTTGTAGTACTATGTCCTCGTTGTATGACATATACGCAGATTTGGATGCATTAAATTCGATTATCCACTTTTTTGAATAATCAGTTATTTTACTTAATAGCGTTTGGACATTAAATGCGATTGGTGATAGGATAATTATATCATCACAATAACCTATTATCGATAAATTAGTACTATCTATAATGGCTCCTAAGTTAGCATCAACGCAACTTTTTATCAAATCATTTAAATAAAAATTAAACAAATAACGAGATCAGATACCACATTGCTTTACTCCTTCATTTATTAGAAATTCATTACTTTTTTCATTATTAAACATAATACAACCTTCAGATAGTTGATAATAGCGGATTAAAATACGCCATATACTTCCTTCTATTTCATTTATTAATTTATAAAATAAGCCATCTCTCCAAAGCTTATCAAAAGCCTAACTTGCATCTAGGCTTACTAGAAAAATATTCGAGTTTTTACGTCTATAATAGTTAATGGTTTCATTAAGTTAAGTATTATAAAAAGTGGATTTGAAACAGAAATAGGCCTGAAATCAGAAGCATCTTTTGATTTTTTTGTTTTGGGAATTGGCGTGATTAAGCAGATATTAAAATCCTCTGGTAAATAACCAGTGCTTAATACGGAATTGTAGAACCAATTTAGCTGGATAATTAAATTATCACATGATCAATACCTATATAATTCATTAGTCAAGAAATCATTTCCAGGAGATTTTCCAGTATTTAAATTATTTATTATATAAATTGTTTTATTTCATCAAATGTAAATTGACTTGAATATTTTTTATCTTTAATACTCTCAAAGTGACTACGATCTTTTTGAGCTAAATCTAATTGATCTGGACTCATCTCAATTTTTGATGAGAAAATAAATCTGAAAAATTTCTAACTAGATGTTCTAATTTTACACTTTTATTTTCAACTTAATTTAATTGCTCCCCTAATTTTTTTGTATTTTTAATACTTGACCAGAATTTTTCTTTATCATAATTTAAAAAATTTTCTAGATTAGCAGTTTTACTTTTTTCTTCAAACAATGTTTCGATCCTTAATCTACGGCGGAGTTCTCGGTTAACTAATTTTAAGTCTCTTTTTAGCTTATCACTTTCTAGATTTATTTCTAGATTCCAAATTAAATTTTTCTTTTTCTCTTCTAAATTTTTAACTTCAATCGAATTATTTTCAAGACCGATATTTTTAAAACGATCTCTTTTACGCTTTCTATGATTTTTTTATCACAATCTCGTATGTGCCGATTTTAGTAAAATTTTCGGTATTGTTTGATGTACAATATCAATCATTTTAACTACCTCTTCAGTAGTTTTAATCGCTGAATTTCCTTTTTGTTTTATTATATCAACTAAATTATCCGAAACTTTTTTTTTTAAAGACTTAATAAAATTTTTATTCCAATTAAACCTATAAAATTTAGACTTTAATTCAGGATATTGTGTTTTTTTTTCATCATTTTGATGAAGATTTAAAGTACATATTATCGAATTGTGGTCACTGTTGTTTGCTGAAAAATTATTCTCAATTTTAACACTATGTCCCTAATTAAACTCTTATCAACAAAAAAATTGTCAATAATTCAGGTATATTCACCAAGTTTATAGGTAAAGGTATTATCAAGACTAAAACTTCTTATTAGATCAATTAGATCATTTTTAACAACAAATTCATTAAGAATAATATCATATCTTTTATTCCTACCTAAGTCACTATTGCAATCATCCATAAGAATTATATTCTGAGTTTTCTAAAAAAGACTCTGCTAAATTAAGATTAAAATTAGCAATTCTCTCAAGTGATCTATCATCAAAAGGAATCCAAACTCCTAATAATGTCAAATTTTTATCTTTAAACTTAATTTTTATCTGAGAAAAATTCCCTAAATCAAAATCATATAGACTAACTTTATATTCCTTTTTGACTAACCAGCATTTACCCGCGAATGAACGACCCCTAAATTTTTGAACTTCGGAAATCTCCATATCAGATTGAAAGATAAGATTTTACTTACTATTAAATCTATTATTAATTATATAACTTTCATGCGAATTTAACCAATGCTCGCATAGAAAAATAACATCAAGTTCATATTTTACAATTAGGTCATCAACAGTCAGGTAATTTGTTTTGAAATTTTTACAATTAAAAGAGATTAATTTAATTGTAGTTCTTCGTTAAAGCTTGTATCCTCATTATCCATTTCCGCAATTTTGGCACTGTTCCTACAATTTTCATCAGAGGGTGATAATATTCTTTTCTGTGTTTTCGTCGTACGAGAAGTAAAATTTGGCATTCGTGGAGTACTTATCTTTGGTTCAGTATAAGTTGTTATAGGGCCTATTCCTACTCCAGTACTAACACTTGTTCTTTGTTCTTCGATTTTCCTCGTGTATTATTATTATTATTATTTTCATTCGAGATTTTCGCTTTAAAAAAACGTTTTACTAAAAAATTGCTAAGCCAATTCTCGGAGCATAATATTCAAACAATTTACTAGCACCAAATAAACCATTACTTGTTGTTTCTTTATGAGTTCCAACAACAAACTTTGGTTTATTTGGCATTCTAAAGTTATAGACTTTTTGTTGATCCTTCGCTGGATCTGAGCCGTTTGGATATAGATAACTAGGCTTTACTCTCCTAGGTTCCTTGAAGGTAGCATCACTATTACCTACATTTGATTGACATGTTAATTTATTATCAGCTTTAGGGCTAAATAAACCACAGTCGTCATCATTCATTTATTTTTCAACATTAACAAAATTGTTTGATGAGTTCAGTTGATTTTGGCCATAATAATTGAAATTCTTAAATTTATTTAAATTTTAAACCATATTTTTGAGACTAGCATTCTCCTCTTTTAGTATTTTTACTTTATCCAAGATCTCTTTATTTGAATTTTTAAGATCTTCTATTTCACTAAAAAGTCTTTCAAATAAAGAGTTCATGTCATCCTTGGCATCATTTTGTTCATTTTCCACTTGAGTATTGTTAATTGTATCATTTTTACCATTATTTTTAAACATTTAATTAGACTCGTTTACTAGTTTTTTCCCTTCAATTGATATAATTAGGTTCCATAAGTCATAACCCATAGTTCTAGCACGGTTTATATTCACAAATTTCAAGTTATTCTTAATTTATTTAATTCTTTTTTCGAATTTTTATCATCATTACTCACTCTTTTGCTAATTCTCTCAGTAAAATTGTCTCTTCCCATTTGAGCAATTTCCTTGGTAGCTTCCAAAAGAGTCTCTTGGGTAAGTGATCGAAAGAATATTTCTCTCTTATTCATGAACTTCTGCGCCATTTTATCATTCACTCAACACTAGAGTTCACAATAAAACTGGTCTTAGACAGTCAAGTCGAATCTTTAGACAGTCAAGTCCCATTTTTAGTAAATAATAAATACATGATTATTTACTAAAAATGATTTTTTTTTTCCACTGGAATTTTTTCGTTTTTACCAAGTTTTGTCGTTTGTCAACTAAATTGATTAAATAAATGGTTGATAAAGAAATACGAAAATATTTTTCTTAAATTAATTAATTGGAGAATTAATACTAAATTAAATAATTTTTAAGAAAAATGAAATAATACCTGTAAGAGACAATCTCAGCTGCTCATCTAAAAATTCATTTTCCAAATTATTTTTAGACTACTTTTAAAATTCTAAATAAATCATCCATATATACAGTCATTGTAATAGCGAGATTTTTTATTTATTATTAAAAAAAATTTAGGTCTGCAGGACATTTTGAGTATTTGCATCTTTAATAGACTTTTAATCGATTGACAGCCGCGACTTCTAGTTTTTCACCAATTAGGTTTAATATCACGTTCTCTTACGTCTTAAAGATAAACTATTTTCAATTTATTGATAACTTTCCTCATCTTCTTCAGAATATTGCTCAACATCAAGCTCATCAGCCTGAGGGATATGCTTAGTTTTTAATGAGAAATTAGATGTCAATTTGTTTCAGAAAATTTAGAAAAAAACAAAAATATTATGTAAGATTACAAATTTTATTTCACATTATTAATTTTATCTTAAAAAATATTAATTGTGTAAAATTAATAATTTTGTTTTTTTTTCATAATTTTTGGTGATTGTTTCAGAATTATTGGTGAAAAAATAATAAATCGCCTATTTTTTACCGTGATAACATTTTCATGTAAATAATAACATTTTAAGTTGACTGATAACTATATTGCTATCATGATAACTTATAAGTATATTTTAATTTTTAATGATAACAAAATGTGTTGATTACTATTTGGTTATCAGAGTGTTAACATAACCAGTATGACCCTCAATGATAACATATTATGTTAACACTTGATAACACTATCGACCAGACCCAAAAGTTGAATACATAAAATATAAATTATATTGGAACTTAATCTATCAAAAAAATAAATATTTATCTAAATTTATTTTTATTTTATATAAATAAATCTTACATATCTTAGGTTTCTACAGTTTTTAACACTACGTGCTGACTTTTTTTTGCTTTGCTCTTTATAAACTAATTTCGGAGCTTTAAGTTCTCCTTTTTCTTTTAATTCATTCATTACTGATGGGAGAGTTCGTTAATAACTTGCTGAATGGTCCTTGTTCTTGGTATTGCCATCAGGTCCTGAATCAAATTCAAAGTCGGCTTCGCTATGAATTAAAAGTGGCATTTTTTTGGGATCATCGTAAACATTTTTTGTAAAATCGTTAATAATTATTCCATTTCTATCAATATAGTGATAATAACTTTTAATGGCAAGTGGTTCTTCAGGAGGCAATTCTTTACATCCTCCTTGATTGCGCCATTTGAAACCGTCTTTTTTCCAATCATTTGCCTTTTTCGGATCGTTAGTCCAAAAATAAATAGGTCTCCTTAATTTTAAAAATAAAACTTTTGTCTTGTTGATTTATATGTGCCTCAAATTACCTGGTTTAGGGTCTGTAATAAGATTTGTATGCTCATTTTCATTAATTTCAAATTTAATCAAGATTTTTTGAGCTTCTTCAGTCTTTAACCTTTCACAGTTTTTACCATAAACTTTCATTATTGTTTTTTCGGTTTAGAATAGTGAACAAGTCTTAGATAAAGGTAAACAAAATCCTGAGCAAAAAAATAGTAATTATAAATTGAAAAATAAAAGAAATAAAAGTATTTTTAGAGATTCAAAGAGAATTAACAAAAGATTTAATTATAAAAACTCAGTTAATTATTCTAAGACTGGCTATAATCGTCAAAATAATCCAAAGCAGATTAGAACTAATAAGTTTTTTAACTCTAAAAAAAGCTTTGATTCCAATTTTAATAACTATCCTAATCGAACTAGTAACCTCAAAGTCCCGTCAAAAAATTTTACACGTAATAACATATTTAATGAAAAATCAATATTAAATAGAAATGTTTCATTTGTAAAAAATCAGTCCAATAATTCAATTGGTTCTAATTTTCATAATTTAAAAGAGAATAATAATAATCACTCTTCAAGAACAACAAACAATAACTCTAACCAAAATTTTCGATTTCGGCCTCATTCAAAAAGGATATTTTAAAAATAGATTCTAAGTTTCCCATAACTCGTATTGGTAATAGAGTTTATTTAATTGATGACATTAATTTCAACAATTGTTTATTTGATAAAATTAAATATTTAATTGAATTTTTGGACTTTTTTAATTTTGTGCCATGTAGACATTATAATAAAGCTAGTATGTTTTATAATACAATAAAGAATTTCGACAATGAGTTAGTTAGACTAAATGCAAAATTATTTTATGAATTAAATAAATATAAACGACAAAACAATGATACCAATAATTTATTGAACAAACCTCAACAAATTCAATTGGAAAATCAATTAAGTGAATGTTTATTTTTCGATTGTATTTTTAAAAAATTAAAAGCTAATTTAAATTCTAAAAATTTTATTGATAATTCTAAAAAAATACCCTTTCTTAGTCAATCTTTAGAGTTTAGATTTCAATTTATTTATGAATTATCTAAAACCAAATTTTCAAAATTTCAAAATATAAATAAATCACAGGCTGATGCTCTTTCATATTTTTCTAAAGAGAAACCTTTTGTTGTGTTAGAAGCGGATAAAAATGTTGGAGCTTGTATAATTTCTAAGGAATTAGAAGAGACTATAGGTTTAGATTGCTTAAGTGATACAAATACGTATGAAAAATTAAATTATAACCCTCTAGATCAAGTAAGCGATTTGGTTAGGACAACAATAAATGGTCTAGTTGAAACAAAACAAATATCTAAGAATTTAGGCAAATATTTGATTGCTAAAAATTGTAAAATGCCTAGGTTTAGATTACTCCCAAAAATTCATAAAACTAAATTTTCTATTAGACCGATAATTAATTGTCGTGATAGTCCAACATCTAATTTATGCTTATTTCTTTATCTTTTATTACAACCTATAGTTGAAAAAAGTGCATCATTTTTACAAGATTCGCAACACTTGCTTCAAATTCTTTGTAAAATAGATTTTTCTTTTTATAAGGAAAATATCAATTTATTTTCCTGTGATTTCGAAAGTCTTTACACTAACATAATTTTAGAATTAGCAGAAAGATTAGTAATTGAAACATGTCTTGAGAAAGGTTGTCTTGATAATGAAAATATTACACTATTAGGTTTAAGATCAATTTTAAATTTAATCTTTTATTATAATTTCTTTTAGTTTTAAAGAAAATTTTTTCAAACAAATCAAAGGAATAGCGATGGGATCTATTTGTGGACCCACAGTAGCTAATTGTTGTTTATAAACTAGAATTAAAATGGTTAACAATTCATAGGCCACTTGTTTATAGGCGTTTTATTGATGACATTTTTATTATAGTTATTGGCTCAATTAATTTAAAAGAATTTATTGATCAATTTTTAGGTTTAAAATTAAATATAGTTAGTGGTCTTAGGGTTCAATTTTTAGACTTAATAATTTGCTATGATCCAGTTTTTTGTCGATTAAAGACTTGGCTTTATATAAAAGAAACTAATAATTTTGGTTATCTAAGTGTGAATTCGAACCATTTTCCTTCTATATTCAATAATATAGCTAAATGTCTTTTTATTCGTATCAGAAGGATCTGTAGCGAGTACCAAGATTATTTATTTTTTTCTAGACAACTCTTTTGTCAGTTATTAAAAAAGGGATATAAAAAAACTATATTAATATCTTTACTGAGGAATATTGCTAACTTAAACCGCGAAAATCTTATTGAATACAAAAAAGAATATGTTTTAAACAATTTAGATGAAATAGATAAAAGTTATAATAATCGAAATCTACAGGTTATTTGGTTTCCTCAAGAATATAATAGATTTAATAGTAACTTAAAAAATAGTTTGATTGATTCATGGAATAATTTCAACAGTTGTCTAAATGTAAAATTTAATAAAAACTTACAACTTTCTAAAAAAGTTAACCCTAATATTAAATCTATTATGGTCTTTGATAATAAAACCTTTGATAGGAATTATAATTTTTTCTCTAAAGGGTACAACAAAGAAAGTTGTAGGTGTTGTAAATTTATGATAACATTGAAATCTCTCAAATTTACAGAATATTTTTCTCTTCCAATCTTAACAAAGTCTGACTGTTTGTCAGAGTATTGTGTCTATGTTCTCTTCTGTACTAAGTGTAATTTTGTTTATGTTGGGGAAACAAGTCAAAGTTTTAAGAAACGATTTTCTGCTCATTTAAGTAATATAAAAAATTTTATTCCCTTAGAAAAAATGCTTTCTGAAGTGGCTATACATTTTAATGAAAAAGGACATAATTTTTTAGATAATTTAAAGGCATGTGTTTTTGTTAATAATATTCAGGATGATATAATAAGAAAGAGCATTGAGTCTGAACTAATTCACTTGTATTTAACATTTGGTTTTAAAGTTATTAATTCGAAATTGTATTTTAAATTTAATAATTTTTGTACTTCTATTTAAATATATTTTTATAAATTTTCTAGACTTTTCTATTTTCTTTTCTAGATAAAATTTTAAAAGAGACTATTTTAATTTATTTTAAATAATTGAATGTATTTAAATTTTCAAATTTTATTAATAAGTTTTTGTAAAAATTTTTATTAGATACTGTGCCTGAAGAAGATTTTTCGCACATTAAAAAATTTATTTATTTATTTATTCAAATTATTTTCGATTTTTTTAATAAATAAAAAATCTTATAATTTTTATAAATACAAATTTTATATTTATTTTAATGATAACTTATAAGTATATTTTAATTTTTAATGATAACCAAAAAATAGCAATAAATTTTTGAGAAATTAACGTCTACGAAATCCTATATTTTTATAGATCTTTTTCGAATTAACACAGCAATTCACTATTTAGTGATGGCGACCGCCACAGCGGTCGAAAGATTTTAAGATCACTGCCAGGTCTAATTCTTTCTTCGTTTAGTTTTATCAATTCTTGTAAATCTGTTTTTTTTAATACTAGCAAACAAAGATTTAAAAACTTATTATTAAAAATTTATTAGTTTTAAAAATTGACCAGTCTTTTGAAATTGTAAGTAGAAAGAAAAATTAAAAATAAATAAATAAAAGGGTAGAGAGCAAAAATTAAAAAGTAAAAAAAATTTTTTTTTTTAAATTAATTTCTAATTAAGTTGAGCAAGAATTCTAAAATCTAAAAAAATTGATTCGATCGATTTCGACACTACAAATTTAATTTGTTCTATGTTTTTCTTTGATATAATTAATTAAATTATTAGTTGATGAGTCATGACCACTTGCTGGCTTAGTGCTATCTCTTAATTCCTCTTCAATAGTCTTAGCCAATTGTTTGCCTAATTCAACACCCCATTGATCATACGAATTAATATCCCATATTGAACCTTGAACAAATATTTTCTGTTCGTATAGAGCAATTAAGCATCCAAGTGTAAATGGTGTTACTTTAGGCAAAAGAATAGAATTACTTGGTCTATTGCCTTTGAAGACTTTATGAGGACTAATGCGCTCTACTTCTTCAGCACTCAATGTTGATTTTTTCATTTCATTCACAACTTCATCTTTTGTTTTGCCTTTCATTAAAGCCTCTGTTTGAGCTAAGAAATTAGCCAATAGAACTTGATGATGTAAACCACCACGTACTGGATTGTGTGTGTGTACTGGTGCAATAAAATCACATGGTATCAATCGTGTACCTTGATGTATTAATTGATAAAAAGCATGTTGACCATTAGTACCTGGTTCACCCCATACAATTGGACCAGTACTATAATCAACTTCTAAATTGTTACTAGTAACAAATTTTCCATTTGATTCCATATCACCTTGTTGAAAATAAGCAGCAAATCTATGTAAATATTGATCGTACGGTAGGATGGCATGAGTTTCAGCACCGTAAAAATTCGAATACCAAACTCCTAATAAAGCCAGTAAAACTGGAACATTTTGTTCTAAAGGAGCAGTTCTAAAATGTTCATCAGCAAAAAAAGCACCGTCTAAAAGTTTCTCAAAATTATCGAAGCCAATGTAAAGCGCTATTGAGAGACCAATAGCTGACCATAGAGAGTAGCGACCACCTACCCAATCCCAAAAACCAAACATATTTTTTTTATCAATGCCAAAAGCAGTGACTTTTTCCTCATTGGTTGATAAAGCTACAAAATGCTTAGCTACATGATCGGGATTTTGAGCGTGCTCAATGAACCATTGTTTAGCTGATAGGGCATTCATTAAAGTCTCTTGAGTAGTAAATGTTTTTGATGCAATTATAAATAGAGTGGTCTCTGGGTTTACTTTGCGTAAGACTTCAGCTAAATGAGTACCATCGACGTTCGATACAAAGTGAGCTTTTAATGGACCATTGTTACCGTATGGTTTCAAAGCTTCAGTTACCATTAATGGTCCTAAATCGGAGCCACCAATTCCAATATTAACTACGTCTGTTACTGATTTACCAGTGTAACCTAACCATCTGCCACTGCGAACTTCTTCACAAAATACTTTCATTTTAGATAAAACGTCATTGACGTCATTAGTTATGTTGACACCATTTAGGACTATGGGTCTATTGGCACGGTTACGTAAGGCTGTGTGTAAAACACTACGATTCTCAGTAAAATTTATTTTGTCACCACGGAACATACGATCACGATGCTCTTCAACTTTACGGTCTTTAGCCTATTTTTAAACAAAAAATTAAAATTTTTTTGAAAAAATTTTTCCTGTTTTCTATCAAAAAAAAAAATAAAATAAATTGCCGAACCCGCAAAATATTTCAAATTTTTCTGCAAAAAGGATTTAATTTTGAATGGTATGTTACAGTGATGATGATTAATTTGAAATCTAATGTGATGATGACGCTTGACTTTAAATTATGTAGATTTTTAATTGTCAGATACCGTCATATGACGTCATGTTACAAATAAATCATCATCATTGTACCTGCCTCAATTAAAAATATTGCATTATAAATTTTTACTGATGATTTGGTGTTAAATTTACTCAAAAACACAAAATTCTGTTATTTCGTTTTTTAATGTTATCTCAAAAAGTTAGATTATTTTTCAAATTTTTATTTAAATTTTTTAAATATCACCGATAAGAAATTTTGAAAAAACAGAAACGCACGATTTTGAGTTGAGTTTTCTGAATTCAAAAAATCTTAAGTCCATTTTTTTCCGGTCGTATCGAAAAAATTTATTTCTCTAGTTGGCAAGTTTTCCAAAAAAACGGAGCATTTTAAAGTCAAAAAAAAATTTTAAAAAGAAAAATTTATTTTTTTAACTTTAAAATGGTAGGGTAGGTATTGATCAGTAGTTTTGATCTAAACAAAGAAATGGTCGAATTATTTTCATATATGCTCAAATCTAAATTGTCAACCAATACCTACCGATATAAAGAATAAAAAAATGCTTTAGAAATATCTTTAGACCACTTCTTAAATTATTAATTAACTTAGTTTTTGACATAAAAGAAATTTTATTTTTATTAGTAAAACATTGAAAAAAAAACTCCATCTTACCAATTGAATTAGGGCATTTAAGATTTCCTCATTGATCAAATTTTTGGAAAAATCGAATAGGATTTCACCATCTGGTGTTTGTAGACGATGAGAGTATTTTTCGAAACGCTTTGGGTCTTGATCAAATAGTTCACGCATGTTAATTGATGAACCATGTTGAGCGTGTAGAGATTTCAAATTTTGAAATGCAGACTCTTGTGTTAAATGGGTGCGTTTAAATTCAGACATGTTGGCTTCTTCTTCGTTTTTTTTTTTCTAAATTTATCGAAAGAAAAATTAATTTTTTTTATGTCAGAAAAAAGTTAAGCTAAGTAAAAGCTTTAGCATAAAAAATAAAAAAAAGAAGTTCTCTAACGCTAAAAAATTTAATTCAAATTTTTGCTTATATAATATTTCAAAGCAAAAATTTGAATTTTATTTTTAGTTTGATTCAACATGATGATGAACTGTTTTTTGTTTTCTTTTCTTTTTTTTTTAGCTATTTTCAATTTATTTGCAAGAAAATATTATTTTAGAGGGAAATTATTGTTTGAAATTTATAATTTGAAATAATAAATAATTAGAAAAAATAATAAGCGTCTATCGTTTAATTCGATGAAAACAGCTTTGCTCTAGGCTCCAATCCAATTTATATTTAGAAATATTTGCCAGGCAAAATTTTTTCGGTTAAATGTTTGTTTCTTTAAAAAAAAACTTTAAAAAAAAAAAAAACAGGGTCTTTTTATTAGAAAAGACTTCTTTGTGAAATTCAATTCCCAACATTTAGTTACGACCTGATATTCTTGAAAATTGCTAAAAATATTTTGATATAGTCAATTTAATTTATTCCTAACCATGAATTTTTCCCCTCGAAAAGATCGGATTATTTTTTTTCCTGAGAGAAAATTTTTTTTTTATTTTAGTTGCTTTATTTATTACAAGGTAAAGTCGCTTCACTGGTAAAATGTTGTGACGCTGTAAACTGAAGTTTGTGATCGATTCGCTCGGTTCGCTCAATTTGAAAATTTAAAATTTTTTAAATTAATGTACTTACTCACTTTTTATATATTAAAATAAAACCGCGATGTTTTAGCTGTTAATTTAGATAATTTTTAAAATAAAATATTTTTTAATTTTCCAATGTTTTGATCGAGAAAGAGTGGGCGGCCTAAATCTGATGGGCCGTCGACCCCGGTTTTTAACTATCTGATTTATTTCTCTTTAGTTAAAGTTTTTACAAATTAATAACAGATACCCCACAGGTCACAGAACGACAACCTTTTTTATTTTAAGTTTTGATTATTTTTAAATTAAAATATTTTTTAATTTTCCAATGTTTTTGGTGTGTTTTGAGGGTGTTCCTTTTTTTAATTATTTTGGCAAATAAACTCTAATGGAAGCTAATTGGCCACCGATATATCGTCTTTTCAAAATTATTTTTTCTTCTAGAAGAGCTCAGCTTGATTTTTTTGCTCCGCTTGGCGATAGGTGAAATTTTTCTGAGCCGCTCTAAATTATTCAGAGAATTTATTTTTTATTTTTAAGGAAAAAAAATTTTCTTGAAGTAGTTGCAATATTATTACATTTTAAAACTTAAATAAAGACAATATATTAATTGTTGAAGTAATTGTTGTGAATCCTTTAAAATTCGATTAATCCTATCTACTTCAGGTTTAAGTATGAGATCAATGAATTGACATAACTTTTCTGTCGGAGTATTTTTACAATTAATTATTGGTCTAGTGCTAAATTTAGTTTTATGTATTTTAGACAGGGTCCTCTGGTTCATGTGATCAGTTGATAACCTATTAAGTAGCCATACACTGATCACGGGTTTGGTGAACAACACTGAACACCTAACCGGTGACAACTTATTAGGTGATCATAAAAATATTCAAATTAAAAATAAGCCTGATAAGTGATCAGTACCCGGTTTTGGTGAACATTTTGAGTTTTTTGTGATCAAATCATATTATTTTTTCTAAATAAATTTTTATTATCATTAGAAATTAAAAATAGCTTTTTACAAACTTATTCCTATTTTTTAAAATTTTCATAAATTTATTTGTGAGCTCGACCACTATGTTTATTTAATCTCTTATTTTATAAATCGAGTGATTACGGTACATCCAACTCAATTTACTTTACGTCTACAAATTTCTGTAAAATCATCACGAAACAAAATACTGTTTATCCTTGAGAATGATTGCTTGCACTTAAATCTAAATTCTCGTTTTTTTTTAAATTTTTTTTAGAATTTTCCAAAAAGATTCTTTTGCGATATTTAAAATGATACACAATACAAAGACAATCTTTTTCAATCTAATGCTTTGCAAAAAAAATTCTCCGAAAATTAATAATTTATCTAATTTTTAAATATGATTTATGTGATCAGGAAACAGAATTGGTAATCTTTAAAATTTATGTGGTCATTTGTTTATTTTGGTGATCATATTATGGGTTAGGTGATCATTAAAGGTCACCTAATAAGTGGTCAACGGTTAGGTGATCAGTGTTGATCACCAGACCCGTGATCAGTGTATGACCACTTAATAGGTGATCAACTGATCACATGAACCAGAAGACCCAGTGGCGTATCTACATGAGGCGAAATACGACGGGCCGCCGTACATAAAATTTAAGGTGAGACGCCGCCTCATATAAAAAATAATAAATTAATAATAAATTTTTCAATAAGCAATTAATTCTATCCTTTTTTTTTAAATCTATTAATAATTCTTATCAGAAAAGTCCGTTGTTTATTTTTTTTCTTACTTTTTTCTTAATAATTAAATTTCTAATTGCTTTATCATTAGAAAATTTTTAATTAGTAAAATTATAAAAACGCCTCAAAACGTTAAAAGCAGACTTGTACTCCTCCCCCTAATAATAACCCTTCTTTATCATCGCCCTCTATAGTCATTTTAAAACAGTTTTACAATTTTATTTTGAGTAAATTCGAGTCATCATGGCCTTTTATTGATTTTCCGATTGACTCAGACAAAAGGAAATTTTTAGCCAATTGGTATTCTGAGTATCATTGGCAACAGAGTTCGGGACTCGTTATTTTTTTGATGACTTGAGTCCGAGTCAGAGTCATTGGGACTAATGCGACTTGACTCAGGTCGGAGTCTGGGGAAAATATTTTCATGACTTTCGAGTCCGAGTCTGACTTACAAGTCGGACTCTGAATCATTTTCAAGTCTTTGAATTGGAAATTTTTTTTTTAAAAATACAAAAATTTTTTATTGAATTATACTTAATCTCATTACAGTCTGTTCTCGATTTTGTGTTCTTCGATTCTGTGACATTTTTGATTTTGTGACAAATAAAATTAAGATTTCAAAGATTCAAGTTTAGACCTCTTACATGCATTCTTTGTTTGATTTTGTGACAATTCGATTTTGTGACGCAAAAATTGTCTTCCCTTGAGCTGTCACAAAATCGAGAACAGACTGTATTAAGTTTAGAGAAATTAAACGAAAAAAACAAATAAAATTCAATGAAAAAATTAATTAATGAAACATGTCAAAAGTAGGCTGGTCAAACTTTGATGGTCAAGTTAGCCAAATCAGGGAATAAATTTTCTCTTTCCATCAAAAAAAGGGTCGATGTTTGAATCAAAATTACTTAATTAATTTTGATATTTTAAAAAAGCAGACAGTTTTTAGATTAAATATTTGGATGCTTAAAAGTTATAAGCATTTTGTATCCTAATAAAGGATTCGACTCAAGTCAAGAAAAAGTGACTCGAGTCAGACTCGAGTCGTGTTTGGCTTGAGTCAAATTTTCGAGTTCAGAACTCTGATTGGCAGTATATCTGAGAATTAGAAAAAAACTTAAAAATTAGTTATCTAACGCTGAATAATTTATCATCGAACTTTTACTTTAACTTTATTTTTTCATTTCAACATGATAATCGATTAAAATTAATCATAAAAATAAAAATGAAAAATATTATTAGGCCAAAAAACTTTATTAACAATTCGCGACGTTTCGGTAAAGCGAAGTTACCATTATCAAGCTGTTAATTTATCTAAAAGGAATTAATAGGAAAAACAAGAAAATTTGAAAATAAAAATTAAAAATAAAATTTCTTCTATTATTTTTATTTTTAATTTTTATTTTCAAATTCAAATTATGTGGTCATTTGTTTATTTTGGGTTAGGTGATCATTAAAGGTCACCTAATAAGTGGTCAACGGTTAGGTGTTCAGTGTTGATCACCAGACCCGTGATCAGCTTATGACCACTTAATAGGTGATCAACTGATCAGATGAACCAGAAGACCCAGTAAATTTTTACTATAGTTAATTTACTTAAAACAAGGAAAAAAAACAAACATGATTATTTTTCGGCATAATTTTACGATTCACCAAGAAAATTTGGTAAAGTTTAATTTACTATTTACTAGTAAAGTAAATGTGCTTCCCTAATGAACATTATTTTCAGCGAAATCGACAAATCGAAAATTTGACAAATCGAAAAAATAAAATTATTTAAAAGTTAAAAAATAAGTAGATAGACAAAATTTTGCACGGGGTGTTCGGGAAAACCAAAATAGTCATAACAAAAATAATAAAATAATTGATTTTTTACTAGTTAAAGATCATCTAATAAATCATCAAAATCTATTTTGATGACAGTAATCATAAAACCTCACTAATTCGATCACAAAAAAGTTTCACTCAAATAAAAAAATGTTTTTATGAATTTTATATTATTTCTAGTTTGAAAATAATTAGTTAAAGTAGTCGTTTTTCATTAGATTTTACTTTTTTTTTAAATACTTATGCCTTTTATTCACGAATCTCTTGTTTAAATTTTCCCATTTAGTGTCACTTTTTGATCGGTTTCTTTGGAGTAACTCTTTTGAGTTTTTTTGTTAAGCAAAACCTAAATCCTTTCTTACAAAACTTGCTGCTTAAAAAAATTGAACGAAGTAACAAAATTAAAACTGGAGCGAAGTGACGCCTTCTTAAGATCGATTAATCGAAATCGCTGCATCTAATTTGAGATAAATCCTATAAATTTTTATAATGAATCAAATCTTTCTTTTCAGGCTTTTTATAATTTAAGATGAGATGTTTTAAAATTAACGTATAGACTAAAATCTAAAAAAAAACTTTTCAATTCAAATCTTTCAAAAGGTTAAGTCATTCGATCTTTTCTAAAGAGATTAGCCTTTTGGGCTTTGTTTGTTTAGAACTGAGCGTTAATATTTTTTCTAATCCTTAAACGAAAAATTAAGGGTCAATAAATTTTATTCAAAAAAATAACAAGTCTATAATTATAAAATAAAATAATGAAAAAAATTGTAGTGCTAAAAAAAAACATTATTTCAAAAGGCCATAACTTTCATTTAAATATCCAGTTAAGCGTGATGTTGTATTAAGTCAAAATGGTTGCTTCATTTTCTCAACTATGAAACCGTTTTTATGTTCCACTTTTCACACTTAAATCGTTTCTTTCACAACCATTTTCATTCCAGCACCATCCATTGAAATGATGGAAAAAAAAGAATATTTTTTCCAACTAATAATTAATATTAATAAATGAAATAAAGCTTTTTATAAGCAAAAAGGCAATCATTAATTTGGAAAAAAAAAATTATGTAATGATTGATAAATTAAATTATGAATTTGAAGAAAAGAATTTTTAAAAAAATCAAACAAAGAAAATCTTGATTTTATTAATACTTAAATTATTTTATTAGACATACAAACGTAAGCTATGTCTTTTTTTTTTTGATTTTTTTCCTTAGGTGGATTGAGTTTTCTATTGTAGTTATTGATCAAAAGCAAAAAATTAAGAATCGAAAAATATCACGGTTTTTGTGTATGTATGAGATTTTGGAATAATTGAAATTTTTTTTTTCAAATCAAATTGCTTTACGCTTTGTTTAAAATTTTAAGTACTTTTTTTGCCAATTGAAAAAAGCTTGATTACCAAAAAGACTTCTTCCACAAAATCGTTTATTGCAAGAACGCTGTCCTAATTCAATAGACTTAGGCACATAATTTAGTTTAATTTTAAAAATTAAAACTTGCTTATTCAGTCGATACTATTTTCTATCAGTATTAAAAAAATTGCGATTCCTATTACGAAACACTTTTTTTCTTATTCAAATTAGGTTTTTTTTTTAATTTTCCTTTTAACTGTGTAAAGTAGGACAATCAAAGTTAGCGTACTATAAAACAAATGAAAAATTAAATTTTCATTATACTTTCAAAAACAATTTATAATTTGATTTTTGGCACCAGTTTTAGATAAATCTTCAAAGGTATACTTGACTTTCTACACTGAACTTGTCATTTTTTTCTTTTTAACAATATTTAGACCTACAGACAGAGTTCAATTATAACCCATCGTATTTTTATGCCCGATATTTTAAAGAACCGATTTTTCTCAATTTATTTCATTATAAACTTAGTTTTGTTATATTGCGTGTTTATATTATGTATATCGCATAAAAATTGCAGAACATCTAAATATTTTAAAAAGTAAATTTAGTGCAATTGTGTCCCATCAAAAATGCTGGAAAAAACAACAATAGTGGTCTGAAAACTTGTGAAGGAAAACTTCAAGTCTATCTTGGTAGAATTGACAAAGAAGAAAATGATGATTATGTAAAAAAAGTAATAGAAAATATTGTAAATAAATATTCGTCTGAGTCGGTATAAACAATGCAGCATAAAAAATCGTATAAATTCACATTTAGTTCTTATGGCCAAAAGGAACGATCGTTGCTGGGTATAGGAGACCTTACTCTTATAAAAATCAAGTAAATTCTTCAAGTCAAATATTAACGACTCAAACGGATGAGCTACAATGCGATGAAATGTCAACAGAATCTTACAAATCTAATCATATATCAAATAAACAAATCAGTCTAAAAAAACCACTAATAAATAAGTCAATTTTCATTTACTAATTCTTTTTTTTTTATTTTCTAAAATTAAATTAATTTCTATTGATATAATTTCTGAACTTAAATTATGTATAAAAAGGTTAGTTTATCTTTTTAAATTGTAATAATCTTAGAGCAAATATACTAAGTAGGGTTGGGTTACGAAATTGTCAAAGTGTCCTCCGTATAAATTAGAAAGGTTCCGGAATTTTTTTTAAAAATAAACTTAAATAAAAATCTTTCGTAAGTAATGACGTATTCAATAATTTTTTCGAAACCAAAAATTTAAAACAAGTGTTAAAAAAAACTTTCGAAATTAATCAAAGATAGTAAATTCGAAAAAAAATTTCGTAAACAAATTTCAAAATTCGATCTATAAAAAATTTATTAAATTTCTTTTTTTTCGAAACTTTGTAACTTTGTAAAGAATAGTAAGGAGTTCAGCTCTTTGAAGACTTGTCCTAATAATATTTTAAAATGTTTATAATTTAAAATCTTCATTAAAATTAACAAATACGGCTTCTGATTTATAATACACATAAGATAACTCGGGGCTCCCTCAATATGTGACCAGCTGGTCACAAAATATGTGACCAATTTGATTTCTCTCATTAGGTGACCAGCACTGGTCACTAATATATGACCAGTGAATTTTGTGACCATAAACTTTAAAATCATATGAAAAACAATGGTCATAAAATAAATTATACTGGTCACCAAATGAATTATACTGGTCACCAAATGAATTATACTGGTCACCAAATGTATTATACTGATCACCAAATTTTTTTCTTAAAATATTTCAAGTCAATAAATTTTTGAACATGAAGCTTTTATAGTATTTATGAAAATATAAAAATTTTAATTTATGTTTGTATAAGAAAAAAATCAAGTTTATGAACAATTAACTGACATATCTCCTAAATGTTCAAAGTCAACTGCTGAATTAATTAAAAAGAATCTTAGTAAAAAAAAATCCAATATTATGTGATTAATGTGGTGAGTATATGGAAGGTGAATTAGGTCTTAAAATTCATAAAGGTAGAAAACATAAGTAGGTCAATTTATACCATTTTATTATTTAAAAAATATGTATTTAGATTTTTCTGGAAAAAATTAAATATTATATTTAAATAAATTTACTTAAATAATTTTTTTTAAATTAAAGATTATATTCAAATAAAATTACTTAAATAATTTTTTTTAAATTATATTGCTAGTCGAAAAAAATGGTCCAATAATTAAAATACTGGTCACAAAATTAAAAATACTGGTCACATAATTAAAAATACTGGTCACATAATTAAAAATACTGGTCACATAATTAAAAATACTGGTCACGAATTTATTAAAATTTTGTTTTTACGAAAATGAATGGTCACAAAATTCACTGGTCATATATTAGTGACCAGTGCTGGTCACCTAATGAGAGAAATCAAATTGGTCACATATTTTGTGACCAGCTGGTCACATATTGAGGGAGCCCCGATAACTCTTATCACTTTTCCCTGATGACCCTTTAATAGCCATTTTTTAAAGCAAAAAACTGTAAAATTTATATTCGAATTTAATAGTAAATGAGTTGGCAAGGAAATATGATTTTAAAATTCTCTAAATGAATCAACTTGTGGCTAATATTTTTCCTAAAAGCCTTTTAGTAAAAGGCTTTTACTGATATTT
>NTPY01000259.1:356283-387431 GCA_002922825.1 Brachionus calyciflorus
CTGGCTTTTGGAAACAAATTACTGCTAATTATCGCAAGGCCTAGAACATTTTTGCTTCTTGTGAAGGTTGGCCTGTTGTCATTTAATAATATTAGATTGTTTTCATCTAAAATTTCCCTTAATTTCCTTCCTTTTGAATTTTTTAAGCTTTAATTTTTGCTGAAAGGAGAGCGTGCGATCTCCAAACAGCTGGCCTTATGCTATTTGTAAATAAATAAATAAAAAAGCGTACCGTACCGTACTAATCGCGTACCGTACCGTACCCATACTCGTACCCGTACTCATACCCGTACCCGATTTTTTTTTTAAATTATGGATGTATGTTTGTAAGAAAAGTATATTTATAAGCATTTAGTATGTTCTTCAGCAATGTTGTATGTTAAATATCCTTTCTAATGATTTTTTTGAATAAATAAAATTAAAATTTCTTAAATTTTTTCAAATATTAATCGTTTCAAATTTTTACACTGTTTAACATTTTTTCAAAAAATTTTACTGGAATTTAAGAAGGCAAAAAAAAGTCATAGTTTTTTTGTTTCATTTTCAATGTCACTAAACGAATTTATCGAAAAATCATCAAAAAAAATTGTCAAAACGTCATTTTTCGGCTATTTTATTTTACGTAACTTTATGTATAATCCGGTAAATTTACGGTTTAATTATTTTTGATAAATTAAATTTACTTTTTATCTCCGGTTTTGATAAAGACGAAAGAGGAAGCGACAAGTTTCAGATTCATATTGAAGTATCGAACTATTTCAAATGTAAATGATAAATTAAACCTAAATTTAGATATGATCATAAAGGATCGGAATTTCTAGAACCTTTTAAAATAATAGAAACAACTTAAGGTTAAGAAAAAAATAAAATCTAAAGAAAAATCAGCGTCTAAAAGTTATGCTCGAATGAATATCGACTCGATTTATGTAATAATTTTCTAGGTTAAAACATTCAACCAAACTTGGAATTTTTATTTATAAAGCAACAACTAGTTCACTCAATAACCACCAAGTTAGAATGATTTTTACTAAACTTAACAAACGAATACATTTAATTCAGTAATCTCCACAATAAATTAAACGGGGTTTTATTGTGGAGATTACTGACTTAAATGTATTCGTTTGTTAAGTTTAGTAAAAATCATTCTAACTTGGTGGTAATTGAGTGAGACTCATCTAAATCACTCTGTATCTTAAAAGGAGCCTAAAAAAAGAATATATTTTTGCAAAAAGAACCTTTTACAAAATTGAAAACGGTTCAATCGGCATTCTTAAGCTTTTTCTTTTGCTTTTGATATTGAGGTAAACCTAAAATGATTCATTCAAACTAAAATTTTAAATTATATGTTTCCCTTTTTTAATGAAAATTATTACTAATAGCGTACAGTACCGTACTAATAGCGTACCGTACCGAAAAAATCAATCCTCAATTTTTTAAACTAAAAAATTTTTTTTTTTTACATCTATGAAATCAATCACTTTTTTTTTAATATCTGTATTTATTTGAAACTTTATTAAACAATTTTTTAAGCTTTAATTTTTGCTGAAAGGAGAGCGTGCGATCTCCAAACAGCTGGCCTTAGGCTATTTGTAAATAAATAAATAAAAAGCGTACCGCACCGTACTAATCGCGTACCGTACCGTACCCATACTCGTACCCGTACTCATACCCGTACCCGATTTTTTTTTTAAATTATGGATGTATGTTTGTAAGAAAAGTATATTTATAAGCATTTAGTATGTTCTTCAGCAATGTTGTATGTTAAACATGTATGTATGTCGAGATAAACTTTGTGTATGCTGAAAAGATTTTAACGTATGTTAAGAAGAATTTCATGTATGTTCGTCAAGTGGACCCTATTTTAAATATTTTTAAAACCGAATCAATTTCAAATCTTAACCCAATAAAACCAAACCCAATAAAATTAGAGTTAACAAACTAGGTTACAAAACTGCAAAATTTCATTAGATTCTGATTATTTTTCTCTTCCGAACTTTTTTCAAAACATTATGACTCACCCGTCAAATCTGTAATTGAGAACTAAATTTTAGTCAAATGGTCAATTATATTCCTTTAATTTTGGAAAATCTCAGTAAAGTTTGATTTGATATTTTTCTAAATAATTTTCTCTAAAATTTTTATAAAAAGAAGATGACAACCATTACCTAATTTACGGTTCGCAGCCGTCATCGTCATATATAAACGTTAATTCTTATCTTTTTAAGGTTATAGAAAAAAAAATTAAAAAAGAATAAAACTCCTATGAAAACATGTTTGAAAATTTTATTAAAAACAAAATATAAAAAATCATGTAGATTATACATTTCTACTGTTAGCTCTGGCTTGCAAAGCTAAAGTTTGTCTAACTTCATAAATTCTCTTCAAAGTTTCTCTTTCTTGATCCTCTATCGCCTGTCTACCTCTTTCTAAACTAACTTAAAATTTAAAAAAAACATTATTTTCCTTTAATTTTGAAAAAATATCAAAAATATTTACAAATTGAAGAATTTGAATAATTTGCCGATTGATTCTCTTGATTATCGTCACATTTATCCAAAATGGCATTTGCTCTATTTGCTTTTAGCTCACATTCTATTTTCTTAAAATCATCTTCATTTGAAATATCTAATTCTTCACTTTCTTCAAGTTCATTTTCCTCGTTATTTTTGAACGAATTTCCCAAAGGTTTTTGTCCCATTAAATTTTGAATTTCGTCAAAATTCTCGTCTATTTTTTTCATCTTATTAAAAAGAGTATTACCATCTCGATCCATCATAACTACTGGTTCACCTCCAACAGTTATTCTATTATGATTCAAATTGCTTTTATCAAAACTATTCTGTTGTTTCCTTAACATTTCGTCACTAATTAATTTATTTCGACGCTCATATTCTAAGACATTATTTTTATAAAAATTATTTTGTTTAGTATTATTGGTTTTGTCCCATAGCATTTGCTTTAACATGTACTCGTTTTCTAATTTTTTACCTTCGCACATTTTATGAGATTCCAAATGAGCATCGCGCTCTTTTAAATATTGAATTTCATCTTGTAAAATTCGTGTCTTTTCAATCAGTTGATAATCACTGATATATTTTGGTTGTTTGTTAAATACGGGATAAGTGCCTTTTGTCAAGGGTTCAAAATTGTGTAGGAGTTTGCATGGATCTATTTCATTAGGAGTTGTTTTTTGCATTTTGTGAGCTTCGTTTATTAAGTGATGAACACTTAAGGGATTACAATGTCGAAAAAAATATTTAGCATCATCGATTTCTTTTACTTGAATCAATGCTGTTCGATTACAAATCGAATAAGCTGCAGTCAAATAGAGTACAAATCCTGGATGATTGCTTAAAATGTTATCCATTAAAATTTGCCAGTCATTTTTACAAAATACTTCTGAGAATATTGTCTCAAGTAAACACCAACCGTAAATCTAAATATTTTTTAAAATAAAGATTTGCTTTTTTATTTTTTTTAAAAGATAAAATTTTACTTGGCAGTTTATTCGATATCTAACAAAATGATCAAGTAAAATTCGATCGTGGTGACACAAAAGATTTTCCACCATGTTTAAAATATTCATTGGTGGATTTGGAAAAAACTCAAACCAGTGTTGACACCAATTATCTATGTAAAAATAATATTAATAGATGCATTACTTTAAAATTCAAAATTTCGAATTTTAATGTCTCATCAAATACGTAAAAATGCATCATTCATTAAAAATAGTTTTTTTATTTTTAATTAAGGTTCTCCAAATCATAAACGTAGAATTTGGTCGTTTTTGAGTCCTAATAACTATTTTGGAGAACCTTAATAAATTAAATTTTTTTTAAATTTTATAAATTTAATAGGTATCACTTAATCCAGAAGATCCCATGATTTTTTAAAAAATATTTTGTGCTTTAATGAGGGAATACTTAATACAGTACAAACTAACTTGAACGATTATTTACCTTTCCTCTTCCTCGACTCTTCTTCTTTGTCAGGAAAAGAAAAGTTTGGCGAAGAGTCGAGGAACAGTGGCGGCGCCAGAACAAAAAAAATGGTGTGGCGAAATTTCATTATTTACTTCTAAACCGATGGGGGGGGGGTCTCGAGGGACCATCAAATAACCACGGATAGGGTGTTAAACATTATGTTCGATAATGATGCAATTTATCAAAAAACGCTCATACTTTTTCTATTCTTTTCCCGTATTTAACCTGTTCGAGCAAATTTTTTAATGGAAAATTTTGTTTTTATGATCCCAGAACTTTCACGCTAATAGAATTTCGATCTCAAATCCGAACTCCTTGTCCAAAAAAACTTTTGCATTTTTCATTGATATTAAATTCATATAAATCGAAAAAAAAACTTAGAGTTGGGATCTTTATGTGATCCGACTAAGTAAATAAAAATGGAAAGTTGTTTGCGATTTAGTGTCAATATCCTTACTATTTCTCCAATCATTTAAAATAAAAGCAAAAACTGTCGAAAAAACAACATAAAAATTCTGTTTTTCTCTTAAAAAATCGAAATATCCAAATAATAAAAATTAAAGAATTGATTAAAAATTTATCATCACATAAATTTTGTGGTACGACATTAATTTATTCTAATTTTTTTAAATGAAGACGTGAATTATTCCTTTCTGTTTCTTTTATTTAAGCGGTAAATCATCTTTTATTAATTTTCATTTTTTTCGTTTCGATTAATCGGCTATTAAACTTTAAAATTTTAGTAAACGAACTATTTTTTGATTTTTTCTTACTGTGACGTGGTCTCAACAAATTATAATAATAAAATTTTGTTAATAAATAAAAAAGAAACTAGTATTTTTCACAAATATTAGTTAGTTTTAAACTGTGGCGGTGCCACAGTATTTTTAAAAATGGTGTGGCGACCGCCACACTTCGCCATAGCGTGGCGCCGCCACTGTCGAGGAATAAAATGCGTACAAGTTAGTTTTAATTTGTACTGTAACATAATTTTGAAAATGATTTTAATGGTAACCAGAGTTGGTCAAACATTAAAGTCATTAACTCAAAGTTGGCTAATACCAGTTCTTAAAAATCAAATAAAGTTTTGAGTTGACTTTGAAAAATGGAAATAAGTTAATTCAAGCAAATAAAATTAAATCATTAATTATTGTCATAATTTTTGTAAGATCCCCGTAATTTTCGAAGAAAAGAGAGGCCAAATAAATAAATTTGTCATGTGATTTTTAAAATTAATTTTTTATAATTTTTTTAAATTAGGGTAGTCCATAAAATCGAATATTTAAAAATATGAAGGCTTACTTATAAATGAAGCGCAAACTTCAAAACAAACAACTTGATTGTTAAAAAACAATTTAACAAATGGAAATATCAAAAGTGGCAAGTATTCACATTCGGCAAAAATAGGTGACCAATAAGCCAAAGCCGATAGGGTTTTTTCCAACAATCTCAAACACTTTTGACTCTTGATTGGATATTTTTTAGACAAATCTAAAAAAGCCGGATGTATACCACGCTCAACAAACGACGCATATGACTCGTAATTCTCAGGCAATTTTAAAAGACACTTCCATATAAAAATTCTATATCTTGCTGGATACTCATTGTAACATTTTAAAATTTTGCATAATTTTGATTGAATTTGTGAATTCTCGAGTAAATTTTGACTTCGTTTTGATAAATTATGGCTCTTTGAGGGTTTATAAACACTAAATGATTTTTTTTCTTCTTGTTTTGTGTTGTCTACTGTTCGTGATTGAGTCGAATTTATTGACGATTTCATTAAACCACTCGTTGCTTTAAGACTTTTTATAAAAGAACAATCTAAATCATATACTTGAACAAAACCACATTGAGTTATAGCACAAAAATAACGCGAATTTGACGATGAGTAAATTTGAGTTATTTTTTGCTCGTTAATTATTTGACTTTGATTGTGAACAATGTTATAACTGTTTAAATTTGATATAAATTGACAAGTTTCTATGTTATAAACGTCTAAGACTCCATCCGAATATAAAACTATTAATATTTTATTGTCATAACATAGACCTGGAAGAATTAGACACTCTTTTAGAGGTGAGTCCGTTTTATTGAGATCAATTTTTTTGGTTAATTCTTTTGACTCGAGGCTAAATATGTCTATAAAATTTTGTCTAGAACCAATTGCTATTGTTTTACCATCACTTAAAATATTTAAAAATTAACAAAAGTTTTTTCACTATTTAAAAACAAGGTTGCCTAGACCATAATTTGAACTCGCTTTTTTAGACAAAAACTAATATTCTTATATTGATCATGAGGATCAAAAAAAGTCATTGCAAAAAAAAAACTGAGATCTTCCCTTGACTCCTTAGGGGGCTATAATCCACTTAAGATAGGGTAAGGTATCAAATTCTACAAGAATAAAATTTTGGACCAAAATTTTCTTTTGCAAATTCGTGTTCAGCGACTCAAGTCTAGTTTTTTTAGATATATGTTAAATAATTTCAACAGTAAAATACGCAATTTTTTAAAAATTACTCTCCCAATGACTTTTTAGTTTGGTTTATTTTTCTGATTTTTATGCTTAATTTTATATTTCTATTTGCATTAAAAAAAAAACCTGAATTTCAATTTAGAATTTTGGATGCTATTTTTTCGAAACAATTTTTTTCTAAAGTTTAAATTTTTTAAAATTTGTAACACTTTTGCTACATCCAACAAAACAGAAAAAAAAATTTTTCTTATGGAACTTTTTTTCCAGAACTGACTTTATGTTGAGTTAGTTTGATTTAATAACCATCTTTTCTCAATAAAATGGTGTTACAATGTTTTAAATGTTTTTACTTAATAAACTTTTTTTATCGGGGTTCAAATTCATCCGGAACTTTTTTTCATATCAAAATAAACTTAACATTATCAATTTTTTGGTGATAGAAAAATAAGAAAGCAAACAAATTTTATAATTTTTGTGTAGCAAAGCTGTTACATTTGTAGCAATTTAAAGCTAAAGGAAAAGTATAAAAATAAAAAAATTATATCAAATTGAACGTATTGAAAAGAGTGAATCGAAATGAACTTCACAGCTCCTTATAAATGGCAAGTTAATAAAAAAGGGAACATTCATAGGAGATTAAAAAGTTGAAATCATAATTTGAAATATGTTTAAAAAGCTAAAAATAGCGGTTAAAAAAAATTTTTAACATTTTTTTCATTCCTGAAAAATGTTCCTTTAAAAAAAAACATGCCAAATTCAGGGAGCTCCTTTTTGGGAAAAAAATTTATCTTTTAATAAACTTTCCAATTTTTATTTTAATTTTAATATTTAATCAGATTTTTTTTTGAATTTTATAAGCTTTTTTCCAGCAGAAAACCAACTGAATTTTTAGACTCTGACTCAATTATGTTTAAGACGTTTTAAGACTATCTTAAAAGTTATGGTTGGCATAAATTTCTGATTCAAAATATGAGTTTTTGATCAATTCGTTCGATTCGCTCAATTCGAAATTAAAAATTTTTATGAAATTAAAAAATCAGATTTTTTTAAATAAATGTTTTGAATTAAGTGAATCGACCAAAACTTCAGTTAACCTCGAATAAATTAAATAAATTCTTTTCATTGAAGAAAAAATCTATAATAAAATTTAATAACAAAAAATTTACTTTGATACTGAAAAGCATTTGTAGAGTTTCGAATCCTCTTCTTTATTTTCTGTATTAAAAGCGCATTTTAAGCTAATATTCTCACTTGTCCATACATATACAGAATTGTCTTTAAATACCGATATAATATCGTTAGTAATAGGTGCAAAGCAAATTTTTAAAATTTCAACATTTTTCTTTGCATCTATACTCAATTTTTGTTTGCATTCAAATGTTTTCAAGTCCCATAATTGAGCTGAATCAGCCGAAAATGAAATAACCATATCACCCTGAGTCGGATGAACATTCAAACTTATTATCGCTTTTTCATGACCCTTCATCCAACCGACCAAATTACGCGTCTCCGTATTAAAACACTTTATAGTTCCGTCTATAAACGCAACCAAATACTCAGTTTTACACTTTAAATTATAAGCCAAAGCCGTGCATGTTATTCCCAAACGATTCAATCGCATATAGCGATTATAATTTAAGTCAAACATGTAAATTGTACCGTGGAGATCGCATGCTAAAAAACGATCGCCCAAACGGTTAAAACTTAAATGCGTAAAGTTTATTTGTTTTGTAACCATTGAAAGTTTATTACAAATTGTATGTTTAATATTTAAGAATAACCTTTGAAAAAAATATTTTTTTAAAATTTAAATCGGAAAATTATTTAAGGACTTACCCATTAGATAGAGGAGATTTATGGGTGTAAAGTTGGCCTTTATCATTGCTAGTTATATCTAATAAAAGCATTTTAATTTTTGTGTAAAACAAGATTTCAATTTAATATTATTTTCAATTTTTAAAAATGCAAATTTTGTTAAGTCTATAAAGGGCTATTTAACATTCAACTTGAATATTTTTTTTTATTTGAAAACATTAAAAATGTATCTAGAAGGTAGTGACCATGGTTACAATTATTTATTTGAATTTTTTTAGAAATAACAATGATAAGCTTTATCTTAAACTAAAATAAAACTTTTAATCGAAAATGCAAAAAGTTTGTCTGATCAAATTAATTTTTATCATCGGTATTATTTTCGATTTGTGAAAAATATAAAATATAAATACTACACCTACAATAGATGCATATTACTGGTCTTTCACTCTATTTATAAGGTATTCATAACTATGAAAGATTACGACTGAAACTATTGTTTTTTTTTTAAAGAGACATCATTTTGTAAATAATTTATTTTTACTAATCATTTGATAAAACAACATTATTTTTATAGGACTAATTTTTGAAAATTTTGTTTCAAATTATTTTTGTAAAATTATTGTATAAGCTTTTTTTTTTTTAAAAAAGAAATTAATTTCATAAAAAGTATGGTAATTTTAATATTTAAAAATTTTTCTTACTTAAATGAATTGTAATTTTTTTAAACATTAGAATTTTTATGTGACACCAATGTTTAGTCGATATTATTATTAATCTACTAAACTAGATTTTTCTCTAATAATAATTTATTGTTATAGAATAATCTGCGACGGGTTTTACCGTATTACCTTGTTTAAGAATGCCCCTCTTAATACCCAAAATTACATGTGTGATGCATGCACCTACTTAGACTTCACAATGTTATAAAAAAAAAAGTTTAAAGATGCAACGAGCCGGATGTGTAATTCGGGAACCAAATATATATTTAAAAACGCATTGTTTATAATCGAAAACCCTGGATTGATGCGTCATTTTTATTTGAGCTAAAAAAAAAATGATTATTTAATAGTTTTTTCTAATCTTGGTTAGAAGAGCAGGGTTAATAAAAAAATATAAATATTAAAAAAACTATTTTTTCAAGTATAGGTGCTGCTTTTTTAATTGAAAAAATGTCATTTTTATAAATTCACTTAAAAAAAAAAATTTTTTTTTGATTTTCAGTCAATAATGGTAAAAGTTTGTTATTACGACTTTTTTTTCATAACGATATGAATATAGTTTTTTTGTCAAAGTATATGTCTAAGATCAAACTAATGTTACTACCGTTTCTGAGGAATAATCTAATAATTCATCATAACTGCCATTTTTTAAAATAATAGTAGCAACAAGCTGTTACGATTATGGTCAACGTAAACCAAAAAAAAAATTTTTTTTTTTAGGTCAATTTATAAAAATGACATGTTTTCAATTAAAAAAGCAGCACCTATACTTGAAAAAATAGTTTTTTTAATATTTATTATTATTTATATTTTTTAAATTTTTATTGATTCATATAAAAAAAAAATTTTCTTTTTAGTTTGCTAAGTAGGTGCATGCATCACACATGTAATTTTGGGTATTAAGGGGGGCATTCTTTAACAAGGTAATACGGTATGCCGCGGAGCATAGTACTAACGTAATACGCTATGGCAGATAAAGAATTGCATGAATTTTAGTGTTTTAAAAAAATGTCTAATTTGTTTTAAAAATGTTAAAAAAACTTTTAACCATTTTAAGAAAATGTCTGTCCAGATTAGCAAATAAACAAATTGTAACATGACAATTAAATTTTGAACAATTAGGAAATAGTTTCTTCGAGAATTAATAGATCCTTGATGCTAATAGAAATTATAGACTGTAAATGGTACCCAAAAAATAATGGTATTTGCGTTTAATATATTTGAACCTTATTAACGCAAACACCAAAAACGCATTTGTTGGTCGAATTTCGAGTGTTGGTGTTTAAATCATTTAAAAGTAAATGAGATAATTAATTATTAGAGACAATGAGGTTAGAAGGTTCATCTAAATTTTCAGCAAAACCTTTGATAAATTCTGACTAGAGTGACTTTTTTCAAAATATTTGGAAATATACAGTACTGATTTGTCACTATGTTTTCACCAGATTTCTCGTGAATTCCGGGGAATTCACGAGAAATCTGAAATTCACTGTAAATAGCTAATCGAAATTCACTGTAAATAGCTAAATTACAAAAGCTCTTTAAAAAATTTAAGTTAAATAAGAAAATGAACAAGAGCATTTATAGTTTGTTCATTTTTTTGAATTTTTGATATTTTTAAATGAAACTATTCACTTTTCAATAAAAAATTTACCCCTAAATGAAAATATGACTACAATCAGAAAGCTGTACAAAATAATTTGTGTACAAAAATTAGAGTTTTTATCTTTTTTAAACTGGTGAAAATAGAAATAATAAAAAATGTAATATCTTGCAAACATGAAGGCACATTTATGTAAAACTTTTATTGGCCCCATAGTTTTCTATGGCTTAGAATGCTTCAGTCTAACAAAAACTGATTTATTAATGTTTAAAAGATTTGAAGGAAAAATTGTAAAAAAAAATCTTAGGAATACCGAAAAAAAGTAAATCCAGCAACCTTTTTAATGCCCTTAAAATTGAACAATTTGCTATCAAGTTTAAAGTGCTCAAGTTAAACTTTTATTCAAGACTTTGGGAAAATGAGTATACTCAATTAATACTAAATGAATTAGAAAAAACTTTTGTTAAGAATGGCTTTATTAGTGAAATACTCGAAATCATTGGTGACGATAAAATAGAAATAGGTATGACCACTTATGAAGCATGCAAAATAGCTTTAAATGAAATAATTTATCAAAACGAAATTGAAAAGAAAAAAGACAATCTTTGTAATCAAATCAAAAATATCATGAATGAAAGAGACAAGAAGAGCATGGTAAAAGAAATCTCAGAAAAATTAAAGTTTAATAATCCTCAGTTATAATTTCTTTATCTTATTGTGTGAACAGTTGTAAAATAAATTTTTAAGTCAAACAAATTTTCTAAATCAACTCTAATTAACAATTAGTTTTTGTATTTTTAATCATTTTTAAAAGAATTTTTTGTACAAATTAAAACTAACTTGTACGCATTTTATTCCTCGACTCTTCTTCAACTCTTCCTCGACTCTTCCTCGACTCTTCCTCAACTCTTCCTTTCGTCTTCCTCTGAAGAAAACAATCAATTTAATCTAATATTTTATAACGTATTTTTTTGAAACCTTTCCTTTCCTGAGAAAGGAAAGGAAAAGAAGAGGAAGAGTCTAGGAATATAATGCGTACAAGTTATTTTTAATCTGTATTGTATCTAAACAATAATTTTGTATTGTATTTTTATCAAAATGTGGTCCTCAAGAACCTTTGCCTAGTGATAAATGAATAAAACATCTTGCAAACAAATGCATGCAATACAAATCTAAATTTTAAGAATAAATGCGCCAAAATTAGCTATTTTTAAAGCGATTGGCAAAACGTAAAAATAATCGAAACATTGTTTAATACTGTTGATTAGGTTCTTTATTAAAATATATGGTAAAAAATAAAAAATTGTATTATTTAGGGGCGCATTAATTGTTAAAATTTTAGGTTTTAATTCAACGTGTTCCTTTACAAGGTATTACGGTATATGAATAAATTTGATGGTTGAATGTACTGATTTTTTTTGTAATGGCCATCTTTTCGTATTAAACCATTTTTCGACTCTTGATTCTGAATCAAAAACCAAAAATTGTTATTTAATAATTCGTAAAAATAAATATTTATTAGAAAAACACTATTGTGATATTTGTAAAATTCAATCTCTTTTTTCTAGAAAAAATTAATCGGTTTTCTGCCTAATAATTATTTTCATTATATTTTTATGTTTTTTTTATATCCAAGTTTTTTTTCGGATAAAAATTTTTAGAAATTTTATTCTTTACCAAATTGATAGTAAATTTTCGGTAAATTACCATAGGTACCGATATTTTCCCAAAAATTACGATTTTTAGATTACCGTTTATTTCGTAAAATATGGTAAAATATCGTGATTTGCCATAATTTACGTATAATATGGTGAATTCATCATATCATAACAGCTCTGTAATTGTTTTACATTTAAAAATTTAATTTTATTACACAGTAATAAATTTAAGTCTTTTTGTTGGTAATCTTAAATCAAAAAGAAACACGCGTGTAATTTAACGATATTTTCAGCAAAACTGATTTTTCTGAGTTAATTAATTTCAAAAGTTTTTAATTGGCTAAAAAACAATAATCAAGTTTTGGAAAAAACTTGATTATTAAAAAAAAAAGCTTAAGATATAAAACTACGTGATTTTGTAAAATGGACTTTTTTTCTAAAAGAAAATGTGGTTTTTGATTTTAATTTTTGCATAAGGTCTTAAGTTATAAACGACTTAAGTGAATACAAAACCAAAAACATCGATAATTAATAATTGGATTAGCTTGTAAAAAGAAAAATCCAAGATGGTGGGCGCATTTTAAAGCTTTTAGATGTTGAAGGAATTTTAAAAAAAATTGCTTCGTTCGGCTACAATTCAAAAAATAAGAATTTTAGTCATTTTTGTATTTATTAAAAATCTAGCAAACCGTTAGAGATATGACAAAAAAAAACTCGAAATTCAGAATCCTCGCATAAATTTACATCAATTAAAAAAATTTATTCAGGTCACATATTCGTTGATCGACGCCTTTTAGTTGGACATATTTGGGAAAATTTTGCCTTTTTTTTCCTAAAGTTGATTTTCTTATTTAAAATAAAGAAAAATTTTTTTTAACTGCTTTATTTTAAAAAAATGGCATAAAAAAAGAAGAACTTATTGAGTTTGTTTAAAGAAAAAAGCTTATTCATCGCAAATTCTGAGATTTACGTAATTAAAATTTTGTCTTTAGTAATTCTAACCATTGCCGAAAGTAAGACATCTTTTTGAAAGAATTTTTGTTATTTGGGTATCATCACAAGAATCTTCACAAGTAGCTCTACCGGAATACTCGTAATAAAATTTATCATCCGGACATTGGCATATTTTTTTCGATTCTTCTTCCAATGGTGATTCACACTCCTTATCGGAAAACTGTCCTGTGTGAAAATTATAATAAGTAGTCCATGATTCGCATATTTTTTTTTCATAGTTTAAAATTTTGCAAAGTGATGCATCAACACACATATTAAAATAGCTTACAAGATACTTTGTTTCCGGGCAAAAACATGATGTTTTGTAATCTAGAGCACTTACTGGACATTTTGGCTCGCATATTTCTAATTCTTTAACATAAACATGTGAGCTATCGAAACAACGACATGTTCTTGTTACATAATCAGTGTACAAACCAGGTGGACATTTTGAAACACATGTAAAAGATGTCTCATCATAAAGCCAATCCTTACAATCAACACAATTTTTAGTAACTTTATCCGGAAAACTATTCACTGGACAAAGAGTTACACATTTGGCTGTAATAGGTTCATAATATTGATCATCAGGACATCTACAAGCTTGAGAAATTCTATCAGGTATTGTGCCAATTGGACAGTCTGTTACACATTCTGGAGGATATTTTTGAACCAAAAACATACTTTCACTGCATGTATATATTCTCCTAGTGAATGGATCTATTAAGGATTTTTCTGGAATTGTTCCAGTACATGAATCATTATAAATGTAAGGATATATGTTAGGACAACTACAATAAAAAAAATTATCACCATATATAACATTTACCAAGATATCCATGTTTGAAGGACACTTGGCTTCACATTTGTATGTTATTGTATTGAAATAGTCAATATAATTTGAAGAATCACAATAGCATATATTGAAATCTGGATCTGGGGCAGATCCATCTGGACATGATTTTTCACATTTAAAAGTGTAAGGGTTCAAAACTTCATCAGCAGCACAGATACAAATATTATTGTCAACAATTGTACTTCCTAAAGAACAAGTTGAACGATCTTCACAAGTTTCTGTGTACACATTAACAAATTTATATTTTGAGCAAAAACATAATTTTCTTTCGTTATCAAAGTTAAATCCAGGAGGACAGGAATCTACACAACCACGCGTTTCCTTTAAATAATTATTCGAACATCTGCAAATATTGTCTGTTGTGCTTGAAAAATCGACTGAGCATTCTTCGTCTTCAGAAAGACATTCAGATGTGTGTTCAATCATACCATATCGACATTCCACACATTCATTTGTTAATTGATTCAATTTTTGAAGACCATCACACATATTTACACATGCATATTTTTCAGGATCAAAATAAGGAAACATGTCAGAACAAGTTAAACAAGTGTCTGCTGGTAAAGGATTTGGCGCCGAATTTAAAGGACATTTTAAAACGCAAGAGTTTGAATTAAAATCATATAAACGAGTTTCACCTTCACAAGTGCACTCTCTTGTTTCCGAATTAATTTTTGCATAAAACGGACAACTTGTAACGCATTTAAATATATTAGTAAAAAAATAATTGGTTGTGGATGGACAATAGCTACAAATGTAATTATCAGGATCCTTATATTTAAAATTTTTGCTGTCACAGTCAATGGTACACTCATAAGGAGCTCCAGCGATGTCAATAGAACCGATAGGACAAATACAGGCCGAGATTCCAGAAACTTCGTCATCAGCTAAACTACTATCGCAAGCTAAAACATCTGAACATTGTTCTTGACTTATTACTCCGCTTGATGGAAGATAATTGTCACATGTAAAACACCTTTGTTCGAAGCCAAAGTAAAAATTTCCACTAGAACATATATCAGCACATTGTCCGGTAGAGTTAATATAGGATTCATCAAAGCATTTACATGTTTTTGTATTTTCATCGGCGTCTAATTCACCACACGAATCTTTACAAGTTCCGGAAAAATAATCGTAATACTTGGAGTCTTTACAAGTACAAATATTATTTCTTGTGTCAATATCATAAACAGTATCGTCACAATCTTTTAAACATATTCCAACAGGACTTAAAAACTTAAAGCCATCCGGACAACCAATACAATTATTTGTAGCCGTGTTTAAAAATGATTTTTTAGAACAACCATATCCGGAGACACATTTAGATGTTTGTATATCGTAATATGGTGTATAGCCTGAGCATGTAATGCATCTCTTTGAAATTACATCTTCAAAAGCGAATAATGAGCATTCTCTTACACATTGTTTTAATTCCATATCATAAAAATAAAAAGGTGCTCGACATATACATAGATTACTGTCGGATGATGACCTAACAAAAGGTGGTATACATTCTTTAACACATTCAAAAGTTGGTGTATAAAATGTATAATTAGCATTAGAGCATGGAACACATTTTTTGTACTCAGATATATAAATATTTGGAGCTATACATAAGTCTATTTTAGTGCAAAGTTTTGTTACTTCATCGAAATATTCGTCGGATGGACAGGTCATACTAATACAATTCATTTTGGCCTCATCTGCATAATAATCAGCTGGACAATCCTTAACACATACACTTTCAAGCCAGTATGGAAAATCTTTTGGACATTTACATATTAGACCATTTTGCTCTCGTTTTCCAGAACAATCTGAATCCGCAATACATTTATTATCATGAAAATTCAATAATTTTGTGTCCGGGCATCTGCAAACTTTTTCATTTACAGTTGTTGCTGTTTCTGAACAATCTTCTACACATAAACCAATGGCCTCTATGTAAAAAGACTCGTCTTTTGGACATAAAACACATTTACTCTTAATTTCATCTCTAATATAACCTTCTTGACATTTGTCAGAACAAGCAGATATTTCATAACTAAAATAAGTCCCATTAGTACAATTGTAACAAATATTTCTATCCAAATCAACCGTTGCATCTTGGCAGTCGGAAATACAGCTAAGAGTATTAATTGAAAAAAATAAAGAATGTGGACAAGAACAAGTATTTAAAAAATTGTCTTTGACAAAATCTTTTGGACAAGTCGATAAACAAGTATTATTTGTTAAGCTAAGAAATCTTTCCTCTGGAGGACATGTACACACTCCGTATTCACTTGTATCTTGTAAATCAGGACATTTATCAACGCATGATAAACTGTGGCGAATAAATTTTTTAGTTGAACTTGAGCAAGTCAAGCATGATTTTAGCTCGAAGTCTATTTGAGATCCAGAAGAGCAATTAACAACACATGAATCCGACCCAAAATCATAAAAATCGGGACACTCAAATGTTTTTCTTAATTCATTTGGTCGTATAAAACTGAAGAAAGTTTTTTCACATCTTCGTTTATTTTTGTTTAAATATTGTTCCAATGGACAAGAACAAGCTTTAGCTTCTTCATCATATTCAGATCCACGTGGACATATTTCAAGACATTGTTGAAGATGATAATTATAATATTCATTTGGTTGACAACTAAAGCATTCATTAGTTGTTTCATTTAGAAATTTTCTTATAGGACATTCGCTAACACATGTTTCATTGTCTAAATATTTTGCTGTTTTTGGACATACACAATTTTTTCGTGCTTCATCTGGTACATAAGTAGTTGGACATGAACTAGTGCAAATATTTAACTTGAAATTATAAATAGTGTCATTATCACAAGTAAAACAAGTTTTTTCAATTTTGTTTGTGTATGTGTCATTTGGACACGAAGCTACACAAAGATTTGTGTTCAAATCAAAAAATTGATTTGTAGAGTTACATCTAAACAAATTTAAATTTAAAAAATCTTAAAATTTAGTTGTTTTATTTAAATTTACGCGCAAACTGAGGAATTACAAGTTAATCCGATTTTAGGATCACATGCATTAAATTCATTATCGCATGTTTCATTGAAAGTTTTTCTTTTACGGCAAACTTCTTGACCATTTGATAAGTAGACAGGCAAAATTAAAGCAAATGCTATGAATGCTAATTTCTTTTTCGTTAGCATTACAGGTATTGGAGATTTTGAGTAAAAAAAGCAAATAAAAAAAATATATAATTTTTAAAGAATTGAACCTTGAAGTTTAAATACCATGATTTTTTAAAATAAAAATTTTCCACATGAATTGATTACACAATTTGATGATTTTGTAAACATAAAACCTTTATATACTAATTTATTTTATTTATTTGATTTAAATAAAAATATTTTCCGATAAAAATACAACAAAAGAAACAAACAAACTTGATTTTAAAATTAAATAATTTGCATTTTTCTATTGATATTAAACGCTTGGTCAAATATGAAATGATTATTTTTTTAGTTTTAACTATTTTAACATTTCTCAAAAGCAAAAGTTTTATCTGATACCAATATTCAACCTTGCATTTCCAAATACCTTGTTTAAAAGGAAAAATGCTAATTAAGTAAATAAACTTAATAGATGCTTACAAAAATTTTTTCTATTAATTTAATTAAAAACTTCGCATGTATCGCTTCGATTTAGGGCTTCGAATCTCTATCTCATTTTAGAGCCAATAATGAAATTAAAAAAAAAAATTAAAATCTTTTTTTAGGTATAATTTTGCCTAGTAAAATGGATCCATAAAAAAAGTAGAAGTTTCCTTTTTTTCAATATTTTCAAGTGTTTAATATTATTTAATAATTCAAAAGGAGTAGGGAATATGCAATGTAAATTTTGAATGCGTAACTTATGCCGCGTAAAAGTGTAAAAACGGTGAAAATGAGTTAAAATGTGTATTTGCCTCGTAAGGTTTACTATATATTATTGGTTAATTTTATAATTTTTAGCATTTTTAGACAAATTTGAGTGGTTTAGAATCTAGTGGTTTACGAGAATGCTTGTTTACACAATATGTGAACAATAATTGTTCTCAGATTTGGTGAACAATCTGTTCACCTAAAATTTTGTTCACATGGTGATCTGAAATTTTTTACATAAAATCTAATTAGTTCACATAATATTTGTTCACCAAAAGTTAAAAATTATAAAATGAATTCAACTTAACACTAGAAGGTCAGATTTTTATTATTCCTTTAAGGACCAAACGTGTTTTTTCAACCCTTCAATCTTTTATACAGTTTCATCGCTAAATTTTTTATGAAATAAATACTTTTCACTTATTTAGGTTATTAATAAACCTAATAAGCTATTTAAAGTAAAGTGTTTCTTCTTGTGATATAATACCTAAAACTACAGAAAAATGTTTTGTATTCAACCATACAACTTGTTACACTACAATGTCGATATTTTTGATCAAAATTATGTCTTTCATTGAGGATATCACATAAATTGCACCTAATTTTAAAATTTGATTGGATAATCAAAGTTTTTGGAACTCTATGTAAAAAAAAAATTCCGTTTCTAGTGCAGTAATATTAAATTTTTGGATTATATAATTTTCTATTGTTTGAGAATCATCACTTGTTAGCAGTGTGATAAATTAAAGTTAAAAGCTACTGATTTACGTTTGGAAAAAAAATAATTAGGTCCCTAGTTTTGACACAACAATTTTTATTTTTAAAACATAGATAAGTACAAGGAGGGGAATCCCCTCCTTACCTCCCCTTGCTCAGAATTCTCTTCTTTCAAGAATTTATTAAGGTATTACAAATCAAAATAAGCCCTATAAGATAAATTTTTGCATTACTATTGCATTACTATCCTCAGCTAAAGATGCGCATACAAATTAATTATAATATAATAAAATCCAAATTTTGTTATTTCTTATTTAACTTTTGATTCTTGGTCATACTTGGTAGGGGTTTTACGATTCTTGTGTTATCTAAAAAAATAACTAATAAAGGCGCTCCCCTAATTCGTCAACTGAAGCTCACGAAAGTTTCAGTTCATCAGTTCAGTAAAAGTTCAGTTCACGAATTAAGAGTAGCTCCCGAGAGAAAAGAATTTTTTTAAAGAAAATCCTCCGAAAAAAGTAAAATTGAAACTTTGATAATTTTTTATTCATATTTATAAAATGATGCTTTTTTAGAGACTTAATTGAACTAAATAAATAAGTTTGACTTAAAATCTCTTATTACTAAGTGTCATATTTCTGAAAAAGGGGTAACTAATCTGACTTTTCGGGGTGGGTCAATTTATACGGAAAAAAACTTAAAGGGGCCTAATGTTTTGAATTTTCTTAACAACTGCCCCTTCCATCTAACCCCTAAAAAGTTTTAATGGATTTAGCCAATCGAAAGGACCAATAACTTGTAAAAAGATTATTTTTTTCTTACAAATTTAGAATTTATTAAAACGTAAAAAATTTTTTTATTGAATAAAATGAATTTTAAGTTTACTTGGCCTGATCTAACTAAGGTTAGATAAATAAGAAGAGTATAAAAATAAGAGAAATGGCTTACCATGAATAATAAAAAATTTAAAGAGAGTCCTTAGCAAAAAAAAATTTAACGCCTAGTTAGTCGTGTATAAAGCTCGGCTTCGTGAATCTTACAATTTTGAAATGAGAAAGAATTTTTTATCGAATTATTCCCATATTTTTACATTGGTTGTAATAGAAAGCAAACGGTCAGAAAAATTTAAGTCAATTTATTAGTTAACATTCAAAAATAGTACCGTAATGCCTTGCAGCTTGTTGCATTGCAATTTAATCCAAAATTTCGACTTTAGCTGCTGCATTTACATTGTATTTTTGAATATTTTTGAAAAGTGATAAATGGGTCATTTATTCTCGAAAATGATTCAAAATTTTTAAATTTTTTTGTCATTTAAAGTTAAATTCTTTCAGATTAAATGCCGCATTAATGATGTATTTAAAAAGTAAATAAAATAATTAATAAAAAAATTCAACAAATTTTTTTATTTTTTTCACTTTTTTTACTGGCGTGAAGTTTCGGCTTGAGTTAATTGAATTATTGATTTAGTTAAAAAATAATTCAATGATAATTCAATACTAAATCAATGCTAATTCAATAATAATTCAATGTTCAATTTTTCAAAAAAAAATGATTAAAAAAAACAAAGAAAGTTATTGTTGCTTTTACCCGTAAAAGTTATGTAAAAAAAATATTTTTCACACTTTAGCCAATTTAATTGATTAAATAAATGCCGCAATGGCAAAGATATTCGGGCAGTTCTGTATTAATTATTTTAAATCTATATAGTCTTCGTTCACTAATATCGGGTCATCCGACGTGGTTGAAGTATTGTTTATGATAAACATGAGAATCATCAATTGATTCCGAAGATAAATTTACCCACTATCACGTGTATATTTTGAAGAGTTAATGCAGTAAATTATCTGCCATTACAAATACCATTGAGTTATTTATTTGCTGCAATGGTAAAGATAGTCGAAAAATGAAAAAAAATGTAAAAATTTTCAAAGCTCAAATAAATCACAATTTAACTTTTTCACTCTCTCTATGAATAAGTATATATTTTACAGAATTGCCCGAATATCTTTCTCATGTTTATCATAAACAATACTTCAACCACGTCGGATGACCCGATATTAGTGAACGAAGACTATATAGATTTAAAATAATTAATACAGAATTGCCCGAATATCTTTCTCATGTTTATCATAAACAATACTTCAACCACGTCGGATGACCCGATATTAGTGAACGAAGACTATATAGATTTAAAATAATTAATACAGAACTGCCCGAATATCTTTGCCATTGCGGCATTTATTTAATCAATTAAATTGGCTAAAGTGTGAAAAATATTTTTTTTACATAACTTTTACGGGTAAAAGCAACAATAACTTTCTTTGTTTTTTTTAATCATTTTTTTTTGAAAAATTGAACATTGAATTAGCATTGATTTAGTATTGAATTATCATTGAATTATTTTTTAACTAAATCAATAATTCAATTAACTCAAGTCGAAACTTCACTACAGTACTTTTTTTCGGGTTTTAATGCCATGCTTATTTGCAAAATTTCGATAATAAATGCCGCATTTATCACTTTTCAAAAAAAAAAATTGTTTTAACATGTTTATTGCGCAGGCTTAAATACGAAATTTCGAGTTTAAATGCCGCCAGAAATAGCAAGGCATTACGGTATTTCTTTATTTAAGTTCATTTAATGTATTTCATACTAAACTTAATCTTAGTCTTTAATAAATAAGAATTGAATTAGGGTAAGGATTTGGATTCAGTTTTTCTATTTTAAATTCTATCATTTTTAAAACCATCTCAAGTGTTTACTATTCGAAATCTCTCTAATCTGTTGCTTATGATCAAGATCAATCAAAATATGAATTGGAATTTTTCACATATAAAGTTTTATTTTAATAAATATTCAATTTTTTTTTCTGAATCATTTGAACTAAAACTGCATCTTTAACTTCATCTTTAAATCTAAAACCACACAAAAAGATTTACATGATATTCCTTCAGTTGTTTATTTTTTAGAGAATTATCTCTTATTATATTTCATGTCCTTCATTTAGCATAATTTTGTGGATCTTAATTATAAACGTTGCCATAATCATAGTTTAAAAATTTTTAATTGAAAATAATGAAAAATTTATAGAAATTTTAAATAATATTTATAACTAATTTCTACTAAAAAAATAACGCGGTTAATTAAATATAAATAAAAAAATTTTCCGAAAGACAAATTTGAAGTTTTGTTTATTTAATTGATTAATTTTATTCAGAGAGAAAGTGATCGACCTCGTATACAAATCTTTTAACATGGCGAAGATTTTTTCCAGTCGTCCCATGTTATAAAAAAAAAGAAATTTTATATATTTGTTTATTAAAAATTAAACACAAAAGTTAAAAATCAAAAAATACTAATTGTTTTTTTAAACACAAATTTTAAAAATTCATTTTATTTAAACAAATAGATAATTAAAACATTTTTTTATAACATTAATCAAATAAAGCTCATTTGCAAATCATCAGGGATCACAAAAGATGCCTATTTTTAGGGTCGGAAAATGAAAAAAAATGCAAAATAAACCGATAATTTTTTAGAAAACTATTTGTGAAAATTTAGTTCTATGTCATTTTTCGTTAGAAAATTTAGTTTTTCTGAAACTTAAATAATCTTTATTTTAGTTATTGTGAAGAACAAAAACCAAACTTTTCAAAGCATAGTTAATTCTTTACTTCAAAATACTTTGGGAATATTTTTATAAGAAAAGACGAATTTCAAATAGTTTTCTAAAGGTTATTTTTTCCCAAAAAGTCATTTAGATAATTCTGCTCAAGTTTAAATATGGTAACTGAGATACTCTTGGATATGAGATTTGTCTCATATCGAGATTTAATTTTAAAATACTGTTCAAACTAGAAAAAAAAATTAAAATTTCAAATCTATCAAAAAGAATTAAATTAATTTTCTGTTCATTAAAAATGTTGAGGACAATTTTCAAATAATGATTCTAGCTTTTTGGCTTGGCTTAGTAAATATTAATTAATTTATTTGGATGTTTAAAATTACTCTGTTATTTTCTCCTCTTAAAAACTAAGAATTTCTGTAATTACGGCATGAATTCTATACTAATACAAAAACTTTTTCCTTCCTTGTAAATTTTAGTAACAAATCTTTATTATGTGAATTCTTTCATTTTGTTTAAATTGAAATACCTTGAACTTGAAAATTTTAAGTTTGCAATTTTTAGTTCCAAATTTTTTTGGCATAACTCCAGTATGTGATCTAAAGTTCACTTATATGTGAACTGAAAAATTAAGTGAACTTCATTTTTCAAAAAGTTCACTTAACACATGATCTGAAAAATATGTGATCTCTAATTAAATGATTGATTAATTTTATTTTATTTATTAGGAAACTATTATATTTTATTCTTTTTTGTTCCTTTTCTTTTTCTTGCATTTTTCCGTTTTCTTATTTTTCAGAGTCCCTTTTTAAACTCATTTATCTTAATAAAGATCTAAAGAGTTTGTCAGGTTGTCAATAGAAAATTTATGAATCGTTCAATAAAAAAATTATTTTTAAATGAAACAAATTTTTTAAAGAAACTCGTTTTTTCGATTAAAAAGGCCGACAATTTTTTATGCAATAATAACTAAAAAATTATTACAATTTGAATTTGTGTAATCAGACTTATTAAAAGGTTGATTAATTAATTAATAATTGATACTTTAAAAAAAATATACGCGTGAGTTCACCTTTTTTTTTCAGGTAAATTTCAGTAATCTCAAGATCACATAGTCAAAGTTCACCAGTTCACGAAATTAATCAGATCACATATTGGAATTATGCCATTTTTTTTTCAAGTCAAATATTTCGAAGTTTAAGTTCAAATAAAGTTGAAACTAAGAACTAACAAATTTTTTTCTTATTAAGAATTAGAATTTTCAAAGTTTGAAATTTTCCAAACATGTAAAAAACTTGCTTGAAGTTTTTAAAAAACTTCAAGGTTTCAAATCATAGTTCAATTAACAACCCTAATTTAGATTTAATGATTCATTAAATATCTTATAATTCAACACTCTTAAATTTGAATGTAATGATTTGCTATTTATCTTATTATATACTTTAAGCTAATTTATATTTCTAAATTTTGCCTCTCTTTTTGTTCTAATTTAATAAGGTTTTCTAAAAAGTTCATACATTTTTTTGAAGTGTATTTTTTTTCACCAAATGCTTTATCAAAATTTTTAAATTCATTTTTATTATCAATAATAAATTAATAGACCCCTGGAAGCTCATCACCTCCAAAAGGAATTAGATTGAAATTTTTTAAACCAAGATCTCTAAAATGGAATTTTAAATCAAGATCTCTCAATTGATAAAAATATTGATTATAATTCTTTATGTAAAGGTATGTTTAAAGTGAAACAGTTTTTAGTCTTGATTCGAGATGAAACATATTCATTCCTCCATTTTCATATAAAAGAATGAGTGTTTCTCTTTTGACAATTTCTGTTTAATTATTCCAAATATATTTAAAAAGCATTGAATTTAATTCGTTTATATTCTCAATTTTCAAAGATATAAATGTAGCTATGAACCAAAGCTTACTCGATAAGAAGGTTTTTACTATCGTAATTTTTTTTAACATATTAAGTTAAGGGATGTCCCAAATAAATATTGCCTTCCTTATTTTTTCAATTAATATCTCAAGATGTTTAAATGATATCCCTTTTTTATTAAAAAGAACTCCTAATACCTTAAAATCCTCAATTTCATCTAAGTTATTTACTTCCACTATTACCGTTTTTCCCTATTGATACTTGCACCTGATATCTCTCCCCATTTATCAAATTTTTGGAAAAATAGTTGAATTTATAGTTTATCACTCACATATCCTACAATATCATCAGCTTATGCTGATGCTTTAATTTCCCTATCTTCTAACCCATAAATTTTATAGCCTTTAATATTTTTGTTTTGTTTTATCCTTAAGAGTAATTCTTCAATAGCCAAAATGTAAAGCATCATTGAAAAAGGACAATCTTGCATGATTCCCGATTTAACAATAATAGATAATGTTTCATAATTGTTTAAAACAATTTTAGCAGAGGAATCGTTGTAAATTCTTTTAATACGATTAAATATAAAGTCTCCTAAGTTTAGGTGTTTAATTAAGGCAAAAGTATATCTATGACTTATACTGTCAAAATCTTTTTTTTGGTCATCTAGGATTATATTTATAGGGTCTAGTCGGTTATATGAACATATGTTCACTTAAAAGGTGATCATTTTATGTTCACGGGTTAAGTGAACATTATGTTCACTTAATATTTTCGCCCCGTTTTTGTGAACAATAAATCAATAAAGATTTTATAAAGCATAATCATGTGAACATATATAAGTTTTGGGGAACATTTTTTGTAAGGTTGAGTGAACAAAAAAATTTTATTTTCGATTATTTTTAAAATAAATTTTAAAACATTAAATATTTTTTTAGTTTTTAAAATAAAATACGAATTAAAAAAAAAAAAGCTACTTATCTCATTTACTAATTTGACTCTTCAAACTTCTTTGTCCTTCAAAATATTTCCCGCAAATGTTACACTCAACTAGATCACGTTTACCACTCAATCCTTTTCCAACTATTTCAAAATTAATTTTGTAAACGGTTTTTCTAAATACATACTTAATATTTTCTTATAATTTTATGCTTGAAACTAAATGCAAAATTAATTTTTTATGAAAAAAATTCAAAATAAAATTAAATGGATTAATGAAATTTTATATTTTGTGAACATGTGACATGTTAGGTGAACATTATTGTTCACAAAAACGGGACAAAAATTTTAGGTGATTCACTTAACCCGTGAACATAAAATGATCACCTATTAAGTGAACATTTGTTCACATAACCGACTAGACCCTATTTATATCTCTTTTCTTTTTATTTCAATCTAACAATAAGTCATTTAGTACCCAAATAATATCATTTATTCTTCTCTCGAAGATAGAACATTTTTGATGATCCTTAATTATTTTGTGTGGTATAGATCTAAATCTATTAGCAAGTATTTTTGTTAAAATCCTTTATTCAAAATTTGTTAATGAGATGGGTCTAAGATCGTTTATTCCTTTTATTTCTTTATTATTAATTCTAGTTATTAATTTTATTTTTGATTTCATAAAGGTTTTAGGTAATTTTTCCTGATGATCATTTAAAAGTTCTATGAAAAAGTGTCCAAAATATTTTTTAAAAAAAACAATAGTTACTCCATTTTGCCCTGATTCCATTTTCATTACAGCATCTTCAGCTTCAGCATAAGTTATGTTATACTCTATCTTAAGATTTTTGTCAATTTCATGTACTGGCTTTATAAGAAATTTATAATTTTTTGAAGTTTTTTCTGAAACTCTATCAAAAGATAATAGATAACAGTAAAAATAATAGACATCTTTTGGAATTTCATATTGATCTTCAGTTACTTGGTTATTAGTTTATTTAAATTTTTTACAAAATTTTTTGAGCAATTTTTTATTTCTTTTCTATAATAACCTTGGTTGACTGAAAAATAAAATTTTTTTAATTTCACAAGCTCTTTTTTCTATTCCTTTCCTTTCGTCTTTATAATTTAAAGTCAACCCTCGTTTATCCGACAAAAAGTTTAGAACCGGAACACGTTAATATATTTTAGTGTAAAATACCCTCTTTAATCCGACTCTGACAATTTCTTATCCGACACATATAAAAAAACAAAGAGCCATTTTATATGTATTTTTGTTTCCAGAATCCGACAATTGTTTTTTCTTTCTTTCTTTGGTTTAATCTTTTATGTTTCAAAATGGGCTAATATATGTTTATGCATGTATACTAATAAAAAATAATGGGTCTAGTCGGTTATGTTGTCGGTAGATAACCAAAAAGGTTATCGAAGTGGTCATGGTCGGTTAGGTTATCTGTCAGATAACCTATTTGTTATCGATCAGATATGTTATCTATAAAATAATAAAAAAAAATTTTTCAAATTTAGGTTATCGAAACTTAAATTATGTTATCAATGTTTAAATTACGTTATCGAGACTTAAGTTTCGTTATGAAAAATAAATTTTATTAAAAAAAAATTTTATTAGAATTAATTCGAGTCTCTTGTCAATTTATTTTCATCTTAATATTAATATTTATCAATAAAATTAGTCAAATATTAAATAATCTTAATCTTTATTTTTATGGCTCCGAGATAAATGCATTTTGACCCCACGATCCCCTTCCATAAATGCTCCACAAATCGGACATGGCTTAGGGTTTTTTTTATTGCTCAACACTTTTTGTACAAGTTCAACAGTATCTCCTGAATTTTTAGGCATGTCTAAAGCTCGTATTTCGCACAAAATTGCTTTTTTTTTCAAATCATTAGATAGTTGGTCCATTTGTTTTGTCAATTTGGTTATCTTAACTTGATTATTATAAATATTGGACACTGTTTCCTCTTCTATTTCATCAGCATCACATACACTATCAGAAAGTCCGTTTTGATTTAAGGTACTCGATCCACTAATCGATTTTCCAGCGATTGTAGCTGTTTCATCGTCACCGTCACCACTTTTTTCGTGTTCAACATTCTCTTCATCATCATCACTACTTTCATTGTCACCACCACCTTCATCATCACCTTCACCAAATAAATTTTCACGGATTACATTTTCATTACATATTCTCAAATTATTATCAATAGTGTATACATTATCAAAATCAGATAGATCACTTTCAGAATTAGTTTCCGACTGTGAATCGGATTCTGATTGTGAATCAAAGTCAAAATATTCATTGTCCGTTGGAACACACTTCTCATATCTATCTTCAAATTCGTTTAATTTCTGACCAGGATTGAAATTTTTCGAAATTTCACGTAAAATAAGCTCATAAGATTGTTCTCGATTTGTGGTACAATTATTGTTGTAGCGCCAAACGTACTCGTCAATATACGATTGTACCATGGAACGCGTACAGCCATTTGTTTCTTTAAATTTAGCTTTACAACTCCTCCATAAACTCTCGATTTTATTTGTACAAGCACCTTTTTAATAATATTAATTAAATAAACAATAAAAAATTAAATAAACAAAAAAAAGTAAATATAAAATTACCGGATTCGGGGTCGATGAAATTATACGAGTGATTGACGGTCTTGTGTTCAAAGTTTTTTAGCTTGCTTAATTTAGAATAAGAGCTCCAACAATCAGAGTAAATGATTGTACCTTCACGACATTTGTCATAAATTATGCTAAGCAAAGTTACAGCTTCACGATCTGGGACTAGTACCATGTAGCATTTGCTATTTGACTCAACTCTCTCCACCAACCCGAAGACCAATACTTGAGCTCTTTTAAGGTCTTTTCCTTTGTTAAATTTCACGCGAGCGTATAAGCTTTCGTCAATCTCGACGATTTTACCATGTCCACCTAACAACAGGCTACCTTTTTCTATACCGAGACTACACATTTGACGAAGACGATAAAATAATAATGATACCATTTCTTTGCCTAAATCTTCTTCTAAATTTAACTTAATCAAACTAAGACTCTTCGCTATGGTCAATTGGGCACACCAATATTTTATTAATTCTATGACAATTTTAGGTGATTTTCTGAATAAAGAAAAAAAATGACCCGTCGTAAACTGTCTTGAATTTGGAGCACGAGGAACATCGCCAATAAAGTAATACATTTTTAGCATCTTTGTTACGCTTTTGTAAATATGGAGCCATAGTTTGATCATATTTTTTGCAATTTGGGTCAACGCATTTTCTTTCAGTATGAACTAAGCCAAGATTTGATAATTCCAAAAAAAGTTTATACTCATCCGAGTCAACAACATTGTTTTTCGAATTCATGCTAAATAAATTTCAAATTTCGAAATAATTTTTTTTCAATGATAAAAAATAAAATTTCAAATTTCGAAATAATTTTTTTTCAATGATAAAAAATAAAATTTCAAATTTAATGAATCAGAGTTTTTTTTTATTCTCACTTTTTTACAATCAAAGTACTAAGACAATGAATTAATATTAATCCATATTTGAAAAAGCTATATTAACAAAAAATTTTTTTGATTTTGAATTATTTCAAAATTAATTTTTATGTTATCTAATTTTAAATTAGGTTATCGGTAATGAATTTATGTTATCGTTATAGATAACATATCTGATCGATAACAAATAGGTTATCTGACAGATAACCTAACCGACCAGGACCACTTCGATAACCTATTTGGTTATCTACCGATAACATAACCGACTAGACCCAAAATAATTTAATTATATAATTTTTAATCAATTAAATATAATTAGTTTTCTTTACACTCGCCTTTATTAACATTTTTGACATTTTTTATTGTTTTTTGTTTTTAAATTAAAAATTTTTCAAAAAAAAATTTCTATAATCCGACGCCCTCGTTTATCCGACAGAAAGCTGGGATCCAGAGGGTGTCGGATAAACGAGGTTTGACTGTAATCTTATTTCTTCTTTATTCTTTTCTCTTTCTTCAAAGTTTTCGATATTTAAATTAGGATTGTTAAAAATCAAAAAAGTTGTGTTTTGAAGTTTCAAAATTTTTTTTTGAAATAAAATATTTTTACTCATGTCCTATAAAATGAAAAATTTAAATTTATTTTCAAAAAAATTTTATGAAATGAAAAGTGTAGTAGAAATATGAAATTTAAGGGTCTTCAAGTTCATTAAATTTTAATCAAAAAAATTAAAGTCATTTTGAGTTTTACAATCTCAAAACTTTCGATTTTATCCCAAAAAATTAGAAACCAAAAAAATAAACAGATAGTAAAATTCAAGAAAATGGACAAATATAAAGAAATCTTGTCAGGAAATAGGTCATATGACTAAAATCTGACTTAATTTAACAACTCGTAGGTTGTTAACATAAGCTTTTAACATGAAAATAATATAATAAAAAGAAAGTTTTTAAAAAAATGGGCATTTAAATTCTGGTTATACCATTAATTTTTTCAGAAACTTAATGCTCATGCTTAAGTTCAATTAATTTAATGCTTAAGTTTAAAAATTTTCAAGAAAACTTTTAATTAAAATTATTTATTAGATTTTAATTTTAATTTTTTTTAAACTTAATAATTATAAGATCAAAAAAATCAGTTTGAAAAAAAAAATTAAGGAAATTTTGTTTGATCAATTTTGAAAGAAGAAAAAATTTTTATTAAATTTTTTCAATCAAAAATTAAATTTTTCAAAGTTTTTATTTTTGAAAAGTCAAAATTTCGAAAAACAGGATTTAAATTTCAAAATTTATTTCAGCCAAAATTTTCGAAATTTCAAACTTCAATTAGCAACCCCTAATTTAAATAACAAAGTTTTTTAAATAGAGAATTTATTTTTTCTTTCTTGCTCTTATTTATTTTTCTTGACTGTTTTTAAGAAAATATACTCGTACCATTCCCTTTTGTGAAGATAAATCAAAAAGTGAATTTCCGAGCACTTTTTAAAGATTATTTTTTTACATTTCATTCAATTTCAGTCAGAGTTTTTTTTAAATTTTCTTATTTTATTTTTTCCTAAAATGATAAATTCACTTATTGCAATTTTTTGATCACTAAATGAATTGGAAATACATTCACTATAATTAAGGATATATTACTTTCAATTTTCTTTAAATAAAGTCTTTCTATTGAGATTATTGTTTCACTGTACATAAAAAAATTTCCAGCATACATGCCAAAAATCAAAACATAAAATATATGAAAAACGAACATGAGTCTTAGTAACATAAAAATTCCAACATAGATGCTAAAAAACATACATTTAAATGAAAGAATTTTTTTTAAAAAATAAAATAAATTTTTATTGAAATAAAATTCTTGTTTTAAAGTCTAAATTAGTAATATTGATACAAAATCGAAAAATGAGTTTTATTTAAGTGTCTATATTCTAGTTAAAGCTCATTTAGCCTTTTTTAGACCACCACGCTTTTGCTTTTACAAATTCTTCAATGCTCTATAATTTTTTCAATGCTAACAAATGACCACAAATACCATATTTTAGAAAAAAACAGCACGAACATGTAGCCTTTTTTAAATTTAAAATATGTTCCTTACCATCCCAGGTCCTAATTCCTTGCTGATCCTGTTCAGGATTCCGGTGGGAAATATAGGTCAGGATCAGGATGCCATAAATGTGCTTTTTCTGTAAACGAATCAGCCGGATTCCCAATAAAGTTCCTCAAAAAAGATCTTGAAGGAAAATTCCCAATGAAAATCTCACAATATAACTGTGATTTCAAGTAAATTTTTATTAATTTTGTTATAAGATCCTTGCTGATCCTGAACAAGATTTTTATAGAGATTTTCCTTTGTAAATAATTTAAAATATTTAAAAAGATTTAAAAATCAAAAAAAAACTAAAAATAATAAATTAAAAAACGATAATCAAATTAAAATTAAATGTTTTTTTTTGAAATAATGTAAGATAATTAAAAAA
>NTPY01000259.1:392114-447952 GCA_002922825.1 Brachionus calyciflorus
TACGTAAAGGAATATTCCAGGTGAGACTCCCAAAATGCATAAACGGATAAAAATAAAATTCCTTATTATCCAGAAAGTATTTTATAAATCCAATTCTTGTTGTTTTCACATCATCGCGCTCGTGTCCTTCAAAATAAGGACGATTGGTATTTTTATCAAATCAATCTATAGTATCAAATCTCGCTCCCCACTTAAGAAAGTCTGCTCGGCAGCTTTCCACTGATCTAATAAAAATATTAGAATCATTTGCAAAATAGATAACATCATCAGGATAAATTTCTCTGAATGTTTTATCTACGAATTGAGCCAATAAATAAGCATTGAAATTGCAAGTTTTTTTTGATGCTTCATTTAAGGCAAAAGCTTTGGCTTCTATTTCAAGCTCTGGATAATTTTCATAAAATGTTATGCGTTTGTAGCATCCGCGACCGTCTCTAAGAATTACACAAGGATCATCTTCGTCGATAATTGTAAGGACCCAAGAGTGGCAAGTTCTTATTGATAAAGATTTAACGATTCCAGAATTAGCCGACACGTTTCAAATTTTATATTTAACATTCGAAGAAGTGTATAAATTGCGACGCTTATTATTCTCATATGTTTAGAGTTAAATCCAGGAATTAGATCAAATAAAATAGCAAATGAATTCGAAATAGTTTGAATATCAATGTTGTTTTGTATTCGAGTCTGGTAATCTTTAATAAATTTAAATCAAAAAATGTTTAATAATTTTTTTAAATCATAAATATTTACTTGAAACTTGATAACTTTCAGTTTGGCACTCAACTGACTTTTTTAAAGGAGTATTTTTGTGTTGGTTGTTAGGATTATCGATTAAGCTTTCTTCAAGGCTGGAATAGACCTTATCCAAATTAAAAGCATTTTGTCCTTGGTCCCCGGTATCTTCAGGATCTCTAATTAAGAGTATTTGATCAGTTCTTTTATTAAAATTTTCTTCCCCGGCTCTCGATCTTTTGGTTCTTCGGGGCATTTCTGTGTTTATTTTATATCAAGCGGAGCAAAGGATAAAAACAAACAATAAAAAAAACCTCCTAGTAACTTTTGTTCAGGAGACTCTAAAGTATATTATTTTAGAAAAAGATGTAAGGATTGCTACAAAATGAAGGACTACATAGTTTTTAAAAAACGCTGAAAAATAGGGATTTTTTAAGATATAATAGAAATTAAAAAAAATTTCTAAATTTTTTCTTATATTTGGATATTGTTAATTCATTTACGCTCTTTAGAATAAAAAAAAATTAGCAAAAAAAAAATTATTTTTATATTTTAATTTAAAAAAAACATAAAAATAGCAGTTTATAAAAACAAACATAGCTCGATAATTAGATAATATAAGACCCCCCTTTTTTTTTAAAAATTTTCTATGATCAATGAGGTTCGAAAAAAATCAAAAAAAAAATTTATGAAAATCATTTATAAAAAACGGAAGTTTATGATTTGGGCCACCTTACCAAGCGGATCCTCTCTCAAAATTAATGCACAAGGATCCTTGGAATTCCTGCTCAGGATTTAGGACCTGGGATTACTAAATTTTTAATGCTCTTTATCTATTCGTCTAAAATATTTTACCTTAAAAAATATTTAACAAATCTTTTTGTTTTGCTGTTTGATACAGCCTAGTAGTGAAAATATCTTGTTTTACTGAATAATACTTAGCCATTCGCACCAAAGTTTAAACAAATTTATGAACAGTTTGACATTTATTTTGTGTAAATGTTCTTTTTATTGTTCTATTAAATGATTCAATTGGAGAATTTGTCGAATCTAAACCGGCTGGCCGATTGTATATCTGCTAAAATCTAAATTTCCATAAAAATTAAATCGAATAAGGGATATATTTAAATAAAACAGATAAATTATTTCCTACCGTTCAACCAATTTATTTTTTAAAAATTATATAAGGATCTACATTCATTATTATTTACCGCATATTCCCGAAAATTGGCTAAGTTTCTAGTAAGGTCTGTACCACTTGTAGACATATCTAGATTGCCAATGTATTTTTAATAATTTTTTGCTTTGAAACTGGTTATTGCCTGTAAAGATTTTTACAATTAAACATAACATGAAAATAACACATAAGAACAGATAGATTTTCAAATAGCTTTGTTGCTGCATTGTAGGATGCATCCTGGACAATGGAATCTGGATCAAATTCTATATTAAGATCACTCGAAAGAGTTATTAAACCTTCATAAAAATCAATCTCTTGTTCATGGCTTGTAAGGCAAAAAGCTATGGGATGAACTTTATGCTGAGAGTCTGTTCTTGCAAGACAATCAGAGGAAAGCCATTTTTAACCAATTTATAGGTAACATCAATGTGATAACAGCCATTTAAATAAGAATCAATTCTTGACATCAATTCTTGGCTTTTTAGTCTTTATCATTAATTGAAAATGTTTATTATCACATACATTATTTATAATTATTTTTTTTAATGTTCCTTCACTATATCTAAAACACTTGAAATTGAATTTTGATTTATTTTTCTGTTTCGAAAATTACTAACATTATTCTGAATTTAACATGAACAAATATAAAAATAATTAATTATAATATTTATATTAGATTTTTTTATATTATACCTGTTTTAATGAAAGTATACAAATTTGAGGAATATTATGTACGTTAATTAAACGATCTAAAATACAAGAAGGTATAATGTCTTTGTCTTCATCCAAAATGGTCTTTAACTGTTACATTAATACCTCTTGTTTTTTTTTAAACCTGTAATCGACCCATTATGCTCACCAAAATTATAAACAAGGTATTTGTTAGCTGACAATTAAAAAAACCCATTTTTAATTTACAACTATCCTTTTTACAGTTGCAAATTCTATAAATTCGGCGCATTAAGTGTTTTTCGCTTGACTTACACTCTAAACAAGAACATTTAACTAATGAACTAATAGTAGTTTTCGTATGAATATAATTGTCAGAAATAAAATTTTCATAATCGGTAGAATCCTCAAAGATTGAAATTATTGTAAATTCTAATCTTTTTTGTTTTAATTGTTTACAAATAGATGAGAGACTATATTTGGTTTGAGTGAATTGGGTAATTGAACTAGCTTCACTTAGACTCCCTCTACCACTAGCTTTACTAGAACTACTTCTAGCTTCACTTGATATGCTACTATTTTTACTACATGCACTAGATTCAATTAAACTACCACACCTATTTTTATAACCACAAGCTTCACTTGATATACTGATTTTTTGCGTTTTTTCTTGAGAATCGTTTAATTCTTGGATTGATTTTTTTTTCGAAAACTTGTTGTTCCTGAGAATTTAATATATCTTCATCAGCGTCTAATAGTTAGTCATTTGAGGTTATTTTCCATTTTTTATTTATATTTTCTTGTTCGCTTTTTTTTCTTTCATTGTACTTCCTTCTATTTGCATAATTGATTGCTATTTTTGTTCTCAAATTCATTTTCGACAAAAAAAATAATTTGAAAAAAATTTCTTTTTTGTATGTTGAAAATTCTTTTTTTGTTTGTTAGTCATACATATGTTCGTTAAAAATATTATTTGTATGTTTAAAACATAAGTATGCTGAGATCAAAAAATATGTATGTTGAAATATTTTTAATGTATGCTGAAAATTATTTTAAGTAATTTAAGTAATAGTTATCCCTCTATCTATTCTTGTAAAGAGATGACTATTGGTCCATGTGTAATGTAAAGAAATAGATTTTTTTTTTCATGAATAAATTCTGCTTCTTCTAGCTTAAACCATTTGCAAAGTTCAACCCATTTTTTACCAAACTACGTTGAGAGCTAAACTCAAATTTATTATTTCCAAATATTAAATTTTTTTATCATACAAATAGGAATAAATTTAAATTGTTCATCTCTTAAATTAGGGGCATATATGTTTATGATTAAAATATTATTTTGATTAATTTTAATATCCAAGGTAATTATTTTATTTTCAAAAATCTTAATTGTAAATTTTCTTCATCCACAAAGTTTTCCTTAACTAAAGTTCCAACTTCTCTTGACTTAGTATTAGAGAGTGGACAAGAGTGGTTAACTTTTCTTAGTTGTCAATTGAGTTGAAAGTGTGTTTCTTGTAAAAGACAGATATCAATTTGATATAAATCTAAGTAATGGCAGCATTAATTTTAATTCATTATTTAAACCTCTACAATTTATAGATGCAACTTTAATTTTTAAAATGTACATTTTAGGAGCAGATTAAACAATATTGTTAAATTAATATATTTATATGTTTTAAAAGAAATAAATTTTGTGACAATTCCCTCAAAATAATTCATGTTTATTTTGATTTTTTTTAATTGAAAAATATATAGAGCCTTTCTACCTTAATTTATGGAAAAAATCTAATAATTACTAATAACTGATTAATTAATTAGAGTTTGTAAATGTAATAGTAAAATTAAAGTTTAAGATAGATTCGCTTCATTCAAAAATTTCAATTTTAAACAATGAACTTCATGGATTAAAAACTTTTTTGTTTAATTAAACTCTTGAATAAAGTAAGTTTGCAAAGCTATATTGGCAATAGGTCAGTTCATCGAAATAAAATAAAAATTTCGTCCAAATACTTTATAGAAAATTTTTTCATAGAAAAAAAAACCTATGTGATTTTTTTTCTGAATTCTAACTATTCTACGTTCTAACTTAGTTAAATAACTTTTAAGTAAGAATAAGTTCAATTTATATCATATGAATAAACTTGATTTTAGACATCATGATAATCATCATCATTGCTTTCAATACTATTTGAATTAGGATTTCATTTAGCAATTTCATGGTCAAAAAAATATTTTTATATCAATTATTAAAATTAGTGATAAACAAGTAATTTCAGATAATAAATTAGTCGTTTATTGGTTTTAAAAAAAACATATCGTTACTTATTAACTATCAATTTTTTTTAAAAAAAAAATTTTGCAAAAAATTGGCTCTGCTTATTCAATTCAATTAAAAAAATACTTGATTTTGAAACAATTTTTTCGAAAATGGTAAATAATAAAAAATTATCCGGTTAAAGAAAAGGAATACAAGGAAGATTGTAATATTTTTTTATGGGAATTTTTATCCTCTTTTTTAGAATTAACAGCGTAAGTCTTATCCAAATCTTAGTTGCTAAATTTAAAACTTATCTTTTTTTATTATTTGTAATAGAAAAATCTCTAATAATCTTTACTTATTATTAGTATTTGTTAGAAAAACCGCCAAATTTCAAGCTTCTTGTTTTTAAAGACTACTTAGTCATGATGTCTAAAATCAAGTTTATTCATATCATATAAATTGAACTTATTCTTACTTAAAAGTTAAGTTAGAATAGAAAATATTCTATTCTAACTTAGTTAAGTTAGAACGTAGAATAATTAGAATTCAAAAAAAAAATCACATAGGTGAAAAAAAAAAATAGTAAATTTCATAGAATATTCACATATTAACATAGAAAAATATAATAAGCTAATTTGAAATTATGTTTAAATAAGAGAAAAAAGCTGTTTAAAATTTAAAAAAATAAAAATTAATGGAAAAACAATTTGAAAAATTAAGTCTAAATTCTAATTCCGCCAAATTTACCTCAACAACATACGATGTGAATCCAATTTGTTCTTATTCCTTTCATTCATCTGGTGTATCAAAAATTGTTGATTATTCGAGTGAATCGGAATCAAATGAAATTGAACCAAGTTATTTGAGTTATTATGACATAAGTGATTTTGATGATTCAAGTGAGGAAATTTGTGAAGAAGTTGTTGAATGTGAAGATGGTGTCGAAAAAGAAAAAGTTATTGTTTCAAAAACTATTAAATCAAAGCCGAAATTAATATTCGAAGACGAAGAATTTATACTTGAAAAAACTTATAAACGAAAATTGTATTGGAAGTGGGCATACTCAAAACCACAATGTAGAGGTCGTATACACACCGACTTGAATTATAAGCCAGTAGCTTTCCCTAACCCAAATCACTCGATTCATTTACCAAGAGTTGAAAATGTAATGTGCAATATTGTGCCTAATGAGATAAAAGAAAAGGCAACAATTTCGTCATAGAATCCAAGTAAAATTGTAAAAGAAGGCTTAACTCGATTGCCAATTAGTGCCGCAAACTTGACTTCGATTAAAAATTTAACATAAGCCGTCAAACGGTCTAGAAACAAGGTTAAAGATTATGGTAAAGAGCCTAAAACAAGAGAACAAATTGTTATTAACGACAAATTCAAAAAAACAGAATCCGGCGAAGACTATGTATTGTTAGATAGTGGCGAGGACGATTTTGATCGAATAATTATTCTCGGTACAATGACTCACTTGAAACGACTAGAAAATGAGAAAACATGGTACATAGATGGTTCTTTTAGTATTAGTCCTAAATTTTATAAACAATTGTTTACCATTAATATAATTAAAGAAAATAAGAATTTACCTTTGTTATACGCTTTGCTACCAGATAAACTACAAACAAGCTACGAACATGTTTTTGAGTTAGTAAGATAACATCTACAAAATAAGCCGGATTTTGTTATAACGGATTTTTAAAAGTAAATCTTAAACTGTATAGAAAAGTTTTATTCTAAGTCTAAAATTGATGGGTGCTATTTTCATCTAACAAAAAATCTATGGAAACATGTTGTCGATAAGGGCTTAAAAAAATGTATCGAAAAAACGAAAGTTTTAGACAGAGTTTTAGATTTTTAAAAGCCTTGCCGTTTGTACCAATCAAGCACACAATCTTCGCCTTTGATTATATTAAGTCAATTTCTCCGTCGGAATTCACACCGATACTCTATTATCTTGAATCGAATTATATTGGCAAAAAAAAGAGGATGGTGAAAAGGTTCGACTGTTGCCTCGGTATAAAGTTGACATTTGGAATGTACGTAAAAGAATGGAAAAAAATTTGCCACGTTCTAATAACAGCGTAGAAGCGTGGCACAAGGCTTTGTCTCAAGACATTCCGGATCATCCAAACATAAATAAATTGATTGATTTTTTATTGAAGGAGCAGCATCTAACAGAGTTCCTTTTACAACAAATTAAAAGTGGTATGAGTTTTCAAAAGGACAAAAGCGAAGTAAAAAGAGATAATAGTTTAATTGATTTATTTAAGTAATATAAACAAAAATATTTGCATGATTTTTTTTAAAGATTAGTAAAATTATCGATGATTAATTTATTTGACTAAAAAGTGTGAATTATTTCTAGAATTTTTTCTATAATAAATTTCAATAAAAAGTGATTTCTATGAAAATTTTCGATAAACTGAATTAGTCCCGCTATATTCCTTGACCTCCATCCAACAACTCGAACCATTTGGCTATCATAAGATTTTTTTATTTTTCAGAAAACTTTCAATTAATAACAACATAAAAGCTAACATTCAATGATGGTCTTGTTTTTTCTAGAACAATTAACTAATCTAAAAGACTTTTATTTTTATTCGAAAACATGTTTTCTTTAAGGATTTTAATCTGGTAGAGAAAAATCAAATGAAAACTCTGATTGGAAATACAAGGAGTCTTCTTATAGCGTTTTATTCGCTTTAATTCTTTGGCGACTTTAGAAGAAAAAAGTCTAGAAAAAAATTTGCCAAAAATGTTTTAGTAATTTTTCTTTAAAAAAATCTATTAGAATTTGAAATAAAACGCTTTAACTTTACTTAACGATTTTATATAAGACTTAAATTTTTTTTAATATACTTAATAATTTTTTTAATATATTTTAATAAATTTAACGGTATATTTAATCATATATATTATTAATCCGATTAAAATAAAACTTAAATTAAATTTAAAATCTTATCGATTTAGATCAATAATCGATTAACCCTTAACGTCCCGTAGTATCATTTATGATACATTTCTAAAAGTTATTAAAACTTTGTATTCACATTAATAAAAGAAAAATTTTATATATCAAAATAATGCTCATTAAAAGATCTATCCAATGAATAGGGACTCTTGAAAAACAACACCCACCAATTTTTTTAAAAACAACACCTGGGTGTTTTTCTATGATCTTAATTATTTTATAAAAAACTAAAATTCATAAATGGACAAGGAGGCCTAGAGCTACAAAACTTGAAAAATTTTTAACAAATCTTTCTCAAAAAAAAAGTTTTTTAGCAAGAAAAATTAATAAAAAAAATTATTTAAACAAATTTTACTAAAAAAATTCTGTAATGAAAATCTTGAATAAAACTAATTTTATAACTTATTTTTAATTAAATTATTTTTAATTAATTTTTTTGACCAAAAACGTTTGAAAATTAATTTTTCTTGAGAAATATTTGTTAAAAATTCCTTAAAAAAACATTGTAAAATTTCCTTGATAATAAGACTTCATTGTACGCATTCATTTTAAGTCTATTTTTTTCTCAAAAACCGTAAATTCTGTGAAAAAACAAATATGATTTTTCAAGAACCTGATCGAAATCTATCAGAAAAAGATGTTTGCTATGTGGGTGTCTAGGTGAAAAAAAGGGTATCCTCAAATTTCGAACAACATATTTCGACAAGGAATAATTTGACAAGCATATTTAGACAAATTAATTTTCGACAAAAAAAAATTCGACAAAAAAATATTTTTATAAAATTTTTCAAAATTTTTTGCGATTAATTTCTGGTTTTATGGTTTTAAGTGATTTACTCAAAAATATTTTTCTAGAGGAGTACTTTTTTGGGAGTGGTAAAAAATTTTTAAATGTTTAGAAGCTTTATATGAGCCTTAATTAGAAAAAAGATAGGTGAAAAAAAAAGCTAATATTTTTAATTAATTTTTCTAAAGCTTAAATTATTGAAGGTTAAAGCAATTATATCTCAGTTTAAAGTTATCGATTTTGGTTTAAAATAGCATTGTCTTGATAATACTTGTCGAAATGTATTTTGTCTAAAATAAATTTTTTTTGTCCAATTTTAGTTTGTCTAAATTAGATTTGACGAAAAATTGTCGAAAATTGCATATTCGAAAATAAGGGGGTGTTGTGGGAGGTTTCTTTATTGAGTTTTACAAAATAAAAAAAAATTAATCGAAAAAGACCAAGGTATGAAAAAAATATACCGTTTTGTAGCTCTAGGCCTTCTCGACCTTATATGAATGTTAGTTTTTGATAAAATAATTAAGATAAATGAAAAACACCCAGGTGTTGTTTTTAAAAAATTGGTGGGTGTTGTTTTTACTGTATAAGTCTTTGGAATTAATTGTTTATACAGTATCGTTTTAACACGAGAATTTTACGAAATTTTACGTAAATTTACGTAAAAATCGGTAATTTTACCTAAATTTGCGTTAATTTACAAAAGGAAAATTACCTAAATTTGCGTTAATTTACAAAAGGAAAATTACGTTAATTTGCGTAAAACCGAAAAAGGGCCTTAAAAAGGCCCGTTTTTACTTAAGATATAACTATTTTTTTAAACAAAACGATCATTTATCCAAACCTAAACGAAAAATTTAAAACGAAAAGAAAACCATTTGACGAAAAAATTGCAATAAACAAAATGGTCAAATCTGGAACAAGGGTAAATCCAAAAAAAAATCAATTCAATTTATTTGATCCTTGTTATACAAATGAAATCTCGAAAACAAATCATATAAATAAAACAATAAAATTGAATGAAATAAATAATATTGATTTTAAATACAAAAATAACGATTATTCTCGTCAAAAATGGTTCAAAATCGAAGTCAAACAAAAACAAGAAAAAGAGATAAACCTGTCTGTTAAAAAATAAACTAACCAAAAATCGATAAAAATCAACTAAAAAAGAAAAAAGAATTAAATTCAGATGAATTTAATAAAGCGGATGAATATTATAAACGTGTTTTCCTGTTTTCTAAAATGGTAAAATAGAATTGAGAATATTACATCGTTAGACACCCAACAAAATAAAGTTGTTGATAAAGATATTGATTCAAATCAATTACATTTAAACTATTTAAGTAAAGAAGAAACCATACCAAGAAATTTTAAACAAAGTCACAAATCGAGACATAAAATTAATTATTATTCAAAAATCAAATCGAAAAATGGCGCCGTTGAAAACGACAAACAGTCAAAACAAATAAAAAAATTTTTTTGGAAAGAAACATCAAATTTTTCGGATAAAGAATCTTATGATCTTTACTATAGCCGATAACAAATAAAAAAACAAAGCAAAGAAGATCCCCATTAAGAGAGGGAGGGGACAGTAACCATTCTAAAAGGTTTAAACAAACATATGTAAATTTAAACAATTAGTATCAATTTGTCAAATTAAATTGTTTTTTGTTAAACTTTATTTTTAATTAAACTCTAACATTATTTTATAAAACTTTAAAAATTGTAGATTTCTAGTTAGGGGGGAGGTATGTTGTGGCCCTAGGTCAAAACATTAGTCTCCACAAACATTTTCACTAGTCCTTAACAATACTTATTTTAATATACTTGAAGCAGAGCTTTTAATATGCGAGTAACGAAACGTTAGTTAAAAAAGCCTTAAGAAGTTGATTAAAAGTTTAGGGATTGCCCTTTATGCATTAATATTGTCTTTAAGAAACATGGTCCTAAAAGCTAAAAAATTGCCCATTAATCTGAATATATTCCCTTCAATATTGAAGGCATGGCCCTTAAAACTGAACATATTACCTTCAAAATTGAATGCATGGCCCTTCATACTGAAGACATTACTTTTAATATTGAAGGCATGGCCCTTTAAATTTCATTTCTAAAAAATTCTTTTATATTTTTATGTTTTGAACGTTTGTTAAGCCGTGAGATCAGGGGATAAGGGGGTTAATTAATAAAAGTTTTTTATTCTTGTTTTAAGTATTTATTTTATGTCCTTCTTTTTTTGTTGTTTTTTATTATTAGGTATTATTTTAAATTTAAAAAGAGGTAAAGGTCAAAAAAAAGAAAGTACTAAAGAAAAATAATGAAAGAGCTTAATAATTGTCTGTGCGAGCACAACAAGTCTCCCCCCTAAGGAAAAGAGTCGCTCCGAGGCTCTGAAAATTTATCAACAACAACAATAAACAAAAATTATATAAGAAAAACAAAAATTCTAATTTAATTTTAATTGAAAAATTCTGAATTTAGCAGCTACATGCGTCTGCGGTTTTTTACTGAAAGATGGATTGGATCACGTCTGTACCTTGAGCGTATAAATTCGACATCATTTGGTGTTGTTTGAGTTGCCGCGTCCAGTTTTAAAGTTCGACTATTGGATCGGATGTGGTGGGTTTTAGTTACAAACTTATTGAACTCGACTCTTATAAACAAACCTGAATCATCAGGCCACTCCTGCCCATTTAGTATTCTAATTACGTCCTCATGGACGTTGGTGTCACAATATCTTAAAAATGCAACCCGGGTTGAGCATTTAGGGTCACTTGAAGACCACAGGACTTTCAAATGGTGAATCGGACCCCACCCTAGCTTATGATCCATATTTAGGTCTTCCAACTGACGTTTTAATTGTCTCCCAGTTTCTTTACCATATTGGGCGATAGAAATATTCGTAATATGAATATCGACACGGTCAGTTTGGATTTGATTTGGGTTGCAAGTGCAGTTAAGCGCCATAACAATTAATTAATAGCAGTTACGTAACGAGTCTAAATGAAAAAATTTAGCTGCTATTACAAAATTCAGAAAACAATTATTTTTAAAGAAAGTTGACGAAAAATTAATTGAGCAAAAACATGGCAAAATTTTAAAATTTATAGACAAAAATTTATCTAGCAAATTTCAAGAAAACAAAAAATTTTTAATTTTTTAACATTGCAATTTTAAAGTCTCTTGAATTCAAAATTAAACTTAACTATACAACTAAAATCAAAATTTAATTTTAAACAAATTTTGAAGTGAAAAGTAGACTAACAATAGGTATGAAGATCCTATATTCGGAAAACAAATATTTTTATCTTTTTATCTAAACAAAATAGCTTAAAAAAATAGCCGTTAAATCTATGGAATAAATCTTTCTGGTGCTTTACGTACTCGTGTACTTTTTCTTTCCATGACTGGTTCAACTCTATTTGTTTTTTTATATTTTCTATTTGTTTTTTTGTTATAATACGGTCTAAACGATAAATCGTTTAAAGACCCTATATAACTATATGAATTATTTAATTCATTATTATTTGGTAATGGTTCATCATTTGATGGGTTTAAAATAGCTGCTTCATCGACGTTTAATTCTATAGAATTATTAATTTGGATTTCAGTATTGGGAGGGTTGAAAATTTGAGCATTATATGAACTGTCGACATTATTTATAACCTTTTTAGATTGTCTAGTTTGTTTGAATTTTGCTGGAGTTTTATCTAGAGTTAAATTGTTTTGAGTTGATGATAATTCATTTGTAGCAGCTAAGTTTTCATTGAAATGACCATAATATTTTTTTAGACGATTTTTATGTATTAAAAAATTTTTATTTCTTTTTGAATTAAGGCGCCTGATAACATAGTTAACATTATTTGGATGTTTTTTTACTATAATAAATGGCCCATGGTATTTATGAGCTAATCCACTAGACACTCCTTTTTTCACTTTTACGTGATCTGTCAAAACGAGGTCGCCAACTTGGTACTCAAATTTTTTTATATTGCGATTATGACGAATTTTTGCTTTATCCATAATAATATCGCGATTATGAATGGCCTGTTCATAAATTCGTTTAAAAACTTCTTCTTGTTTATGGCAAAATTCCATAGCTTCGGAAGGTAATTTAGGATTATATGGTGTTTCATGATTAAATAAATATTCTAGACTGACATTTTCGTCTTGATTTAAATCATCACCATTGATGTTAGCAGCTAAATTTTCGTCAAAATTTCGATAAATAAGATCTAAAGGTACTCTAGGTTTCTGACCGAATACCATTTCGAATGGTGTAAAGCCAGTACTAGCATGAACAGACGAATTATAGGCAAAACTTAACTTACGTAAATTTTGATCCCAATTTAATTGATTTTCATCTATATAGCAGCGAATCATTGACTTAATTGTTTGAACAAACCTCTCAGATTGACCATCGCATTCTGGATGGTAAGCGGTTGTTCTCAATTGTCTAATATCCAATTTTTCGTATAAGATTTCGAGGAGCATGGATTGAAAATTTTTTCCACGATCTGTTAAAATCATTTCTGGAATACCAAAAAAACAAATCCAATTATCTATCAATACTAAAGCTATATTTAATGCAGTGGTATTTTCGATAGGAAAGGCCATAGAGAACTTTGTGAATGCACAAACTATTATAAGTATGTAAACATTAGCAGCTAAAGTTTTAGGAAATGGACCCGCGACGTCCATTGTGATAATTTCATTTGGCCGATTTGGACTCAACTGCAATAAGTTGCCTAACCTTTTAGGTTGAGTATTTTTTACTCTTTGGCACATATCACAGTTTTTAACATAGTTAATTATAGCAGCTTTTAAACCTGGTCTATAAAAACGTTCTGTTATGCGTTTAAGTGTTTTTTTACATCCCATGTGACCACTATAAACGGAGTCATGTCCGAGTCTTAGGACTTCGTTTACTACCTCGATTGGTAAAACATATAAAAATGTATCTTTACCCTTTAGGATCTTTTTAAAAAATAGCACATTGTCTATTAAAACAAAGTTTTGTTCATTTTTTATTAAAATTTTACGAAAATAATTGTTCGCATCGTTCTGGTCAAATTTCTTACCATTACCTTTTACTTTAATTAACCATTTTAAATCATCGTCTAAAGATTGATCCAATCGATTTGGATATTCAAAATCTGAGTCAAAATTTGCAGATATTTCATTAGCAGCTACAATCGTACAAATTACATGTTCATCCTCTATATCATTGGAATTATCTTCTAAACCATCCGTAATTATTGGCTCTGGCATTCTTGACAAAGCATCCGCATGACCAATTGATTTACCAGTTTTATAAATTATTTCGAACTCGTACACATTTATCCGAATCATCCATCTAGCTAATCTCGAAGACATCGGACCTTTTTTACTTAAAAGCCACTTCAAAGGCTGATGGTCACTATAAACCTTGAAATTTCGCCCATATAAAAATGCATGAAAGTGCTCAATGCTCATTACAATGGACAAGAGCTCTTTTTCAGAAGTAGAGTACTTCTGTTGAGCTGAGTTCATTTGCTTACTAAAATAAGCCACTGGTTTTAATTCAACTTTAAATTCTTGACATAAAATCGAACCATAAGCATAATCACAAGCGTCTGTAACTAGGACAAACTCTTTACTAAAGTCAGGGATAATCAATACTGTTTCACTACATAAAGACTCTTTTAGTATTTCAAATGACTTTTTAGCTTCTTCATTCCAATTCACTATAACTTTTCTTGATTTTATGGTACCATTTTTGTTCTTGTAGCTACTATCTAAGTCTCTTGTCAACATTAAAGCGTATATAGGTTTAGCAATAGCAGCATAAGCTTTTATGAACTTCCGATAAAATCCACTTAAACCCATAAAACTTTGAAGTCGTTCTAAATTTAAAGGTAAAGGAAAATTTTTTATAGCTGCTATTTTTTCCTCATCGGGTTTAATTGAATTAAATGTTACTACATGGCCCAAAAATTTGATCTCTTCAGACAATGGAACACATTTCGACAGCTTAATTTTAATACCATAATGCAATAGCCGATCAACGACTAACTTGATGTTCTTAATATGGGATTCATCATTTGGGGAATGAACTAAAAGGTCATCTACGAAAACTAAAACAATGTTCAAAAGAATCAAATCCCTGAAAATTTCATTCATCACACGCTGAAAAGTAGCGGGTGCGTTTGTTAAACCCATTGGCATAACTGTGAATTGGAAAAGGCCAAATTCACAAGTGAAAGCAGTCAAGGCTTTACTTTTTTCTTCCAATTTAATTTGGTAAAAACCACAAAAACAATCCATCTTGGTGAAACGTTTACTTTTTGACAGTTGAGTGAATAACTGATCAATAACAGGTAGAGGATATGCATCCTTAACTGTCAATTTGTTTAACAAACGATAATCCTGAGTAATACGTATACCACCGTCTTTTTTTCCTACAATATTAATTGGCGAGCTCCAAGGTGAAGTGCTTGGCTCGATTAATTTAGCGGCTAACTGTTCGTCTAAATAAGCTTTAAATTTTTCGCGTAAATTAAATGGAACTGCTCTAAATTTCTGTTTAACCGGCGGTACATTAGGATCAATCAACTCAATTTTATGGCAAAACATAGCACTTGGAGTAAGTTCGTTAAAGTTGTTAGCTGCTACTTTAATTAACTCCGACTTGATAAGTTTTTCAAGTTCGACTTCTACCTTTTGAACACAATCAATTGTGAATACACCAGGTGAAAGAGATATAGTTGTATTATTTTCGAAATTCAAAGATTTAGAAAAACTATCAATTATTGCTTTAACTTGCGAAAATTGTTTGTATAACTTAGGTACCTTTCGGATTACATCGACACCTAACACACAATCTTCTTTAATGTTCAGGTCAGCAACCTTGATTTCGACGTTTGAAAGCGGTTTTTTTGGATCGATTTTTAAACTACTAATAATAACGTAACCGATAATTTTTAGTACACCTGATGCTGACTTGTAATCTGGTCCTTCATATTGGAAAAGTTCCATCTTGTTCTTAGCAGCTAACTTATTGAAACCTTTAATACTTAAAATTGATTCATCAGCGCCAGTGTCGCATAAATATTTAATTTGAACGTTATCGAAAAGACCATTGCCATATATACGAGTTGAAGGAACATTTGGTTGTCAATGAGAAATGTTTTTATTTTGAGACGTTACTTGGGTTTTTTTTCTAACCTCTGAATTAGGGTTTTGACTGGAAAAGCCATTAAATTTGTTTTGAGAATTTGAATTCGATTTAATAGGGACTTGTTTAGATTGATCATTATTGAAGTTATTTTGTTGGTTAAGGCCATCTCGACCACTTAGTGTTAAATTTGGACTCGAAACTGTATTGATAGAAATATTAGTAGCTGCTAAATTAGCCTTGTTTAAGTTTTTACTGTTAAATAAACTCGTCTCATACGATTTTGCATAATTCACCACCATTTCCAGAGTCGGCAGAACAACACCACTACCATCTACCAAAGACTCTCTTAATGCCAAACTTTGACGAATAAATTTTTCCATTGTTTCATCCTTTAAGTTTTTAATAAAAAAGCTAATTAAAATTTGTTCTTTCGTTACTTCAGCAATAGCAGCTAGTGATTTAAGACGATTTAAATATTGATCAATTGATTCATTTGAACTTTTGATACAATTAAAAAAACTCTCTAGCGCTTGAGGCGCATCGATTGATGAATTAAATTTTGTTGGTTCGTCTAATAGGTCCAGTAAGCACTTTTTAACTTGTTCATAACTGGAATTAGAATTTACGGTTATTTTTTTGATAATAGCTGGGTCTATTGACATTAGTAAAATGTTTTTCCATTTACACTTTTCATATTGATGAACATGGTCCTCAAACAATTGAATCCATAACTGAAATGAAATACCGTTCACACGGAACATAGACGGAGCAGGACTCTCCATCTTTCGACTCTGATTACCATAATCCTTAAAACTTAACCCCTTAAATGTCTTATCCTTGATCCACACAAAAGGCAAACATAACACTCGACAGGCTTGCCTCCCTTTTTTCCGCATCAAATACAATACTATTAAAAATAAAATAGCTGCTAATACGTGGATGTGAAATTCAATTAAGAACACTTTTACGTGTTGATACCATATCGGAAAATTAAATACGATCCATTCCTCTAAACTAGTTTTCTTAACATCTCGATTAGTTGAATTAAATGCCATTTGTACACTTGGATTTATAATGTCTGGACCCTTCTCATCATGAGCATATGGGGAATACGTCAATTGAGCAACCGGAACATAACCAACTTGATACATAAATACTTGAAGCATTTTTGTTGGATTTAAATAATCAAAACAGACCAATTGGAGGGTAACTAGAAACCCATAGAGAATCGGAAGTAACAACATGGTTTTACCCAGCACAACACTACACACTAATACTAATAACTAATTTTTAGCAGCTATGACTTGAATAGGAATATTTATTTTATTTTTTTTTTTCAAAAAAATTAGAAAGTCTATCAAATATTCTTGAATTAAACTACAAACCGTCACGTGATAAAATAGATTAAGTTCTACGTCTAGGGAATTAGTGAAAATATAACACAAATTCCTCACTTGGGGCACCAATGTTAAGCCGTGAGATCAGGGGATAAGGGGGTTAATTAATAAAAGTTTTTTATTCTTGTTTTAAGTATTTATTTTATGTCCTTCTTTTTTTGTTGTTTTTTATTATTAGGTATTATTTTAAATTTAAAAAGAGGTAAAGGTCAAAAAAAAGAAAGTACTAAAGAAAAATAATGAAAGAGCTTAATAATTGTCTGTGCGAGCACAACACGTTTTTATTTTAGTCAATCTAACTTAAAATTAATCAATAAATAATAAATAGATAATTTGCCAACAAACAATTATTAATTTCTTCATTGTAAAAAAAAAACAAATCGGTTCTTTAAAAAAAGGAAAGGTTTTTTTTATATTATTTTTTTTTTAATTGTCAATAATCTATTTTTTTCTTTGAATTCTTTTTTATATATAATATATTAAATTTCTTTTGGATTTTTTCATGGTTGTACTGGAAAAAAAATCTTCAAAAAAATGTGTTTTTGGTGCTCGCCGGAGTAACCGGGTCACCAATTTTTTATTTAAATTTCAAAAACTGAAAGAAAAAAATTATTTTACACCGGGTTATATAGTGTCCATTACATTTCCACGAGCAAAAGGCTGCTTACGCAGTGCTTAATTGGAAAAGTGTTTTTGAAATTTGCTTATATTGGTAAAAATATATGTCGCTTATTCATTTTATCTGAAATTTATTAACCAAAATATTTTATTTAAAATAGTGCCTCTCACCTATTTGAGTATATTAAAAAAATTTAATTAAAATTTTTCCACCATATTTTTCTGGACTGAAAATTTCGTTTCATTTTCGAAAAAATTCTTCTCTTGGTATTTTATTACTTTTAGATTTAAGATTAAAAAATAATATAGACAATTGTTTTATTCCTTATTTTTTTTATACTTTTTTTTTAAAAAAAGATGCTACATTAATACCTTTTATACCTTCTCTTCATGAATGGGCAAAAAATAAATTTTGAGGGTTCTTGTCAAAGATAATGTTTATTAGGGTATTCATTTATTTTATATTTATAAATTCTATGAAAAGGCTATTCGGGTATTTGGGAATTGAAAAATAGTTTAAAAAATAAATTGAAAAGGCTATTCGGGGATTGGGGTATTCTAAGTTTAAGAGAGAAAATTTTTTTTTTCAAACTTTCAAATTCTAAAAAGGAAAAACATCTCGGCTCTGTGACCTGGGGACTTTGTGACCTCTCGGGAATCTGTTATTTGTTTTTTTAAACTATTTTTGAAAACCATAATACCCGAATGGCCTTTTTGTTTTATTTTTTAAACTATTTTTCAATACCCTAATAACCTTTTTAATTAAATTTGCAATTAATTTATTTTAATAAACTTGAAAAACCTTAAATAAGAAAAAATTGCCCATATCTCATCTTCCTTCAAAATAATTTTTTGAAAAAGTAAAAACTATTAAATCCTTAGAAAGATTTGATTTTTTATCAATCTCTTAACCGAAACAGAATTCTTTAAACTGAATCTAATTAAAAGTCACAAACCGACCTTTATGGCTTAAAAAGTGCATAAGAGCACTGTTTACTAGACCAGACTTTGGCCTCTTCAAAAGCTGGCTTCGGTGCTGCTTAAGTCAGGTGAAGCCAGTTTAAGCTGCTTCAAAAATTTTGCTTAAGTCGGTAGTTAACTTAATTCAGAATTTTACTGCATTAATGGATTTACCTATAATTTTTATTTGGAAAAAATCTTTTTTAACAGCTTAACCAGAGTTTTATTATTATTTAACATTATTTATAGCTAAAGTCATCATGATTGGATTTTTTAGGCTCCGGGATAAATCTGACACAAAATATAATTTTTAACCAAATGGTTACATTTCACAAGTATTCCGTCTTTATTGTGCAAGCAAGAACCTGGTCATAAACGGGAGTAGGTCAAAATAGCATGTGTTAAAATAGCTTGATCAAAATAGCTAAAGGTAAAAATAATTAGTGTCAAAATAGCTAATTATCGAAAATTAAAAATCGCTAAATTAAAATTAAAAGCGCTATTATCAAAATAGCTAAATTATTTTATTTACAAAAAAAAAAGTTATTAATTAATTATTTTTAAAAAAGCTGATTAAATTAATTAGTGATAAGTTAAATTAAAATTTTTTCCGTTGATCGATTTTAAAATTCATCGTTTTTTTTCTAAAATAATTGAATAATCACGTTCTATAGGAATTAAAATTTAAAAAATTTAATTAAATTTCTAATTTTTGTAAACTGAATCATTTTTAAAAAGCTTTATTAAGATTTAAATTTTTACTCAATTGGTCGATTAATTGTAATTTTAGATAAGCTAGAAAAATATTAGCAAAAAATATAATTTCAAATTTAGCTTAATTAGTTTTATGCAAAATAAATTAATTTAGCTATTTTAACCTTAGCTAATTTAATTTAGCAATTAACAATTAAAAAATAGCTAAAAATATATTTAGCTGTTTTGATCTAGCTATTTTGACATTAGCTTTTTTGACACTTGCTATTTTGACATAGAGCCGTCATAAACAGTTTTGCGTCATCAGTTAGACGTATCTATGGTAATAACAAAAAATAAGTAGCGCAAAAATAAGTTGTAAAAATACGCATTTCGTCTTCACTTACATTCTAAAAATTCTAATGTATAATTTTTGTTCATTTTACCGTTAAATCTTGTGCAAATGTCTTATATTTGTTATGATATGGATGAAATATTTTTTAAAGACCAGAATTTTTACAGAGTAATTTTCTTTTTTTTATTTCTTAAAGTTTTTTTTTTCTTTTTTCGTTAACCAATCAATTTTCTAGATTTTGTAAATTTTTTACTGCTATCCAATCATTTTGTTGGGTTTCCGAGCCAATCAGAATTTTCCAGTCAAAAACCGAACGGTCTTGTCTGGTTAATGAGCTCGTCGCTTCGTTCCTCGCAATAATAATCTATGTTAAGGACTTAAACTAAATTTATATTCTTGTTGTTGTTATTTTTCTTTTTTCTTTACTTTTCCAAACTTATAAACTTATAAAACTAAGACCAACCTTATTAAATAAACATTGAGTCGAATAAACTAGGCTATTAAGCCAACACCAAATAGGCTCTCTTTTATTTAATTAAACGACTAAACACCTAAACCGAGTATCAAACCTCAACAATCAGTTGTTTTTCAAAAGGCTACCATAAGCTGTGCGATATGAATTTTTTCATTTTTTTGTTGTTACTTACCATAGATTTTGACGAGAAATTCAAAAATTTTATCAATTTTTCGATATCTCGAAAAATGGACAAGCGATACGTTATGGGTTAAAATTCGATTAAATTAACCATCTGATTTCATTTTCGATGAAAAACTTATGAGTCTTATATGATATTTTTTTGTAATAGAAAATCATTATCAAAATTTAGATTCATTCTTGACTTTTGAAGTCTTATTAAATTTTTGAAAAATTTATACTTCAGTCACTCATTAAATCCTTCTAAAAATAAATTTTACACCGAAAATTTACGTAAAATTGGGTAAATTTCAATAATCATAACAACACTGTAGTCTAATGTTTATAGGTCTGCAAAAATGTTACACTTTGTAGCAATTTACAGAATAATTTTATTAATTACCGTTCAAAAGTTATTTGAATTTGCATGAACTGAAACGACGAATTGAAATTTACTGTACAAATCCTACCTATGAAGAAAAGTAATAAAATTTATTTATTTAAGCAAAACATCATTCAACTGAAATAACGATGAATGACCTATTTGATATGCTTCCACAAATTGATACTCAAAAAAATTTTCAATTATTGTTTGATATTGAAGACCTTTTTTCTGATTCGCTTGCTAAAGAATTCTCTCTTTACGAATATGAACGATCAGTCGCAGCTAGCAAAAAGCTTGTGAGCAAAAACTCTGGCAGACCAAAATAAATTAATTAATAAAGAGGGTGAAATTAAGGACAATATTTAGAAAAAATATTTAGAAATAGAAAAAACAAATTAGTTCAGTTACAAATAAAATTTTATTTTTAATTTTTATATTTTTTTATAGTTTTATTTTTTTATAGCGATTATATAAAATCTTTTATATAAATAATTTATTTTTCTAAATTTTCCAGAATTTAGTTCCGCGGACAATTTATGAACTTTATAAACTGTCCGACAAATTTTCGAAATTCATTTTTCTCAACATATGTCAGCTGACTAATAGACAACAAGACACAATTATTTTATATTTTTAGAATAAATTACAATTTTTTGTGTATAGATTTTAATTCCCCTTATTTTTTTTGATAAATAATAAATGATTAAATTTTAATAGATAAGAGCACATTAAAAAGAATCCTTGTAATGAATTCAAAACAATATAAGGATACCATAAAAATGAATTTTGATCATTAGTCAACGAACTCACAATACCCAAAATCCATGTTAAACCAGTAATTAAAAAAAGCTTAACGAATAAAACAAATCTACTAATTAGCTTTTGTTTATTTTCGTTCTCTGTTTGTAAAAAATCAGCTTTTTGCTTATCAATACCAATTACTAGACGAATACTTAACAAAACTAAAATAAAATTTACTAAAATAACCAATGCCACTGGTAAAATAAAAAACATAAATAAATCCATTTGATTTGAAATAAAACATTTACGATAACCATACGACAATCTATTAAAATTTTTAAAAATCATTCCAATCACTATTAGAACAGGTCCTAGCCAACCATACAAATAAAACAAAATTAACAACTTTTTTTTCAATTTAATTTTCAACAATAAATTTGACTTCAAAAACATTTTATACAAATCGATAGCCATTATATTGGACCATAGAAAAAATGCCAAATAAAAATAGTGGGTCAAGAGTGAGATTGAGTAACATGGCAAAATTAATTTGATTTGTTTAATGAGATTGTCAAAGGAATCAAAATAAAATTCAAATGAATTTTTCTCATAATCTGTCAAAAAAATTGACATTATAAAAAATGTCTGGGACAATAGTAAAGAAACGCTTAGATTTATTAAAATTAGTCCTGACATATTTTTAAAATTTTTTCTTAGTAAACAAAATATTATGAGAATCCCTAAGGATAAAATAGACAATAAATGTCCAATTAGAGTTATGTAAATTTTAATTTCATTTTTATTCTCATTTACTTTAATTGTTGTGTTTGATGATGAAAAAATTAAATTATTTATATGGGTAACATTTATATTTATTTGAATATCTTCACCTAAATTGTTCAAGTCAAATAAAATCTGTATACTATCACCAATAATTAGTCCATTCAATTGTAGGTTATTTAATTTTTCATTTGGTACATTACATAAACCACAAAATTCATTTTTGTAGACCCTTCCGTCCGAAGAGTATCTATAAGCAGTGAAATTTTTGCACAAATTAATTATGCTTTGATTTGAGTAATTTTCTGGACATTCATTAATACTTTTAAAACAACGTCTAGGTTCTGGAATTTCTTTTATTATGGTTAAGGAAAAACTACCATTTATAATTAAATTCTGTGTATCAATTGATTCGTTTGAATATGGCATTATTAAACTGAAAATTTTTATAAATTCAATTTTTTCATTAGGACTAATGCATAAAAAGCAATAAATATTTTTATAAAAATACCCAGTCTTATTTGAATAAACTGGTATAGAGCTTATAAAACTTTGATTCTCATTTTCGCATTTATTCTTAATTTTTTGATTAGAAAATGTTTTAGGACATTTTCCTAAAGTGTAAATGTATTCAAAATTATTTAATTTTGTATTACATTCGTATGAATTGTAAGGATATTGCGAAATGAGAGGTTCCTTTTTGTCGATGCAGCAATCATCGAAAAAATTACATTCAGAACAAAAACAATTTATTGACGGATTATAATTCATACAATAATCATCAAAGTAAAGAGTACAATATTTTAACTGGACTTTTAATAAAATAAGAAAGAAACCTGTGGCTTTCATTTTCATTTTAGAAATGAATCTGGTATGAAAATTTATTTTAAAAAATTTAAAAATAATTGCTTTAATTTTTGGATTAAAAAAAAAAACATTTTATATACTCACATTCACCTCCACTCGGATATCAAAAACGTTCAGCTTGTTTAATCAAATCCCTAAAAATTAATCATTTTTCAATAAAACGAATGAAAAATTGAACAAAAAGCTTTTATCATTTCGCTTTAGAGAATTTCTATTTTATATTTCAAATATATTTTTGATTGCACAACTAATAAATGTCAACAAAAAATCAAAAAATTTGTTTATTGCAATTAAATTTGTCATTTATAATTTAATAGCATATCAAAAAAGTACAGTTGTACGCTTTTTGAGTTTCTAATCTGCAGGTATCGGAGTTCCGTTAATTAATTACAAATATTATATTTTATTTATGCTTTAAGCCTCACATAGAAGAAATCAAGAAAAAATTGTAATTATTCAGTCAAAAAATTTTTTTTTAATTTTCTAATGACCGTAAACTCGCAAATTTAACCCAATGGATAGAAAACGAAATTTCGCTTTTCTCCTTGTGTTTTGAAAATTTTTTAGATATACTTTTTAGAAAAAATTTTTTTTCAAATGGAACTCTTTTTCTAAAACTGACTTTTTGTAGAGTTTAACAAGTACGCTATTATCATTAAAATGGTAATATTTTTTAATTAAAATAAAATAAAGACTTTTAAAAACACTTTTAGTTAAGATTTGGCTGTTTTTGAGGCTTAATAACTCATGTCTACTCCGATAAAAATATTCTGAAAATATTTTGAATTATAGAGTTAACCATGCTTTATAAAAATTAGTTTTGATATTGAACAATTTGTTTCATGATAACCAAAATAAAAACTACTAAAGATTCAAAAAAACTAAATTTTTAAATTTTTAACAAAAAATGACTAAATATAAGGTTTTTTAAAATAAAATAGTTTTCTAAAAAACCCAAACCATCTTCGTCAGATATTATCTTTATATATTTAAATTTCTTTTCAAAAAATTTCCGGAATCGCAGATCAATTTAGGAAACTTTGTAAAATAATTTTTTAATATTTAAAAAAAAAAAATATTGTAATAACCGCTGAGTTATTTAAAGGCGGATGCGCCATAAATTCGAATCGGTGTTTAAATTGATTTTTTCGGGAAATAAATAGAGGTATTTTTATGTTATTCAGCGTGCTTTTTTAGGCTAGAATGTGAAAAAAAATTAAACCTTAAACCATCCCCTGGGGGCTATTTCTGGGGCGCCCAAAGCACTTTTTTTCACTAAAATCAAAATTAATTGAAAATAAAAAAATATTTCGATGATAAATTCGAAACATCACTTTTATCAACACAAAAAAAGCATATTTTATATATAAAAGTGTCTAATAAATTAGACAAAGGTTAATATGTTTCGGGAACAAAAGTAAAAAAACTAGCTGAGTAAAACATATTATCCGACTAATTCTAAACATTTAATCGAATTAATATCATTTATTAAATTACTCGAATATTAGTAATTATTATTATAGATTATTTTATTAGAAAAAAATTTTATTTTGTAAGCAATTAAAACTAATTCATATAAAAAATAAAAGTTTTTGAAAATCAAAATAAATTTTAAATGTATATATGCAATGGTTAAGCCTGTTTAAAAACTGAAATAGAGGCATCAATGTCACACTCAGTGAATATTTTGAGAATGAATAACTAAAACTGTCTAATGACCAATACGATATTAAAAGTCATCTTAAAAACGTACAGATGCTCTTTTACGAATTTTATATAAATTTGTATTCTTATCATGGAGAAGAAAAAAAGAAGTGAATAATTAAATATAATAGAAAAATTGGGAATTGTATAGAAGAGTTGATTTCAATTTTAAAAAATTAAAAATGTTAAATAATGTTCAATAAAATCATTTATAAGGAATTGAGAGGGAAATAATACTTGACCTTTTGGATTAAAATTAAGAATACTTTTAGACTATTAATTCTAAAAATGTATCGAAATGTATAAAAAACTGAGATTTAGTGGTTTATTTAAAAACTAATTTCGGATAATATGTTTTACTCAGCTAGTTTTTTTACTTTTGTTCCCGAAACATATTAACCTTTGTCTAATTTATTAGACACTTTTATATATTTTTTTTCTTTTCATATAATGTACAACTGAAAATTCTTCCACCATGATAAATGCAGTTGAGAAGACAGATAATGAATTGGCCTGCCATAAACGAAAAAAGAAGAAAAAAATTGGCGATTTAAAATTTAAATCCTGGTGGAACAAGGTTATTCAATATCTTTTCAATAATGCATTAGTAGCTTACATTAAATATAGGGATTCCGGTTTCTCACAGACGCTCAGAAGCGATTATGCTACCGCTAGAAAGATATTCAGAGTGCAAAAAAGATTGAACATTAAAATAAAAAGTGACAAAAAATTTAAACTTATCAATATGCTTTTTAAGATGAATAAATCTCAATTCTGGTCAAAAGTAAAACAACTCTAGAGAAATCACAAGCCAGTCAGCATAGAAATGAACGAATTAAGAGAGGAATATTTTAATCTTTTTAACAACAAAAACGAAATAGATAATCCATGCATGCAGAAGATTGAAAACAACATTAATGATTATATTGTAGGTAATGAGAATGAAATTTTTAAACATAAGGTTGATATAAAGACTCTAAAAACAATAATGGCATGCGTACCGAACGGAAAAAGTCCGGGTTTAAATGATGTGACATATGAAATGATAAAATATAGTGATAACGATACCCTCACGATCTTTCTTAAACTAATATTTGAAAAAATGATTAATTTCCAAGTTGTACCATATCTTTTCAATGTATCTATAAATAAACCAATAATCAAAGACCTAAAAAAAGCTAATAATGACATAAATAACCTAAGGCCAGTGTCTATCTCAGATTTCTATGCAAATATTTACGAATCTGTCTTACTACATGATTTAGAGTCAGTACATAAAAATAACAAGAAGCAATTCGGGTTTAAATCTAACTCTTCGTGTAATCACGCAATTTTCACACTTAAACAATCGATAGTCAAATCGATTTGGGAAAAAAAACGTCTATAAATAGCAGCAATCGATGCGTCAAAAGCATTTGACAAAGTCAACCGAAAAATACTATGGAGCAAACTTATTGAAAAGAAAATTCCAGTACCTATAATAAGCTCATTAATGAATTATTACGACTGTTCTAACATGTTAATATCAAATATTCAACTTTGTTTAAAACTTCAATAGGTGTGAGGCAAGGCGGAGTTGTCTCACCAAAACTCTTCTAAATATATATTGAGGATCTTATAAATGGCATTGAAAATCTTGAACATGGAGTTGACTTTGGTGGAATTAAAGTCGACATCATAGCCTATGCTGATGATATTCTCCTCCTTAGTCAAACCAAATCTGAATTGAGAGACCAGCTATGTAAGGTAAGTGAGTATGGAATTAGTAATGAGATTAAGTTTAACCCCAACAAGTCGGTTTTTATGGTGGTAAACAAAAATGCACAAATCTCAGTGGATGATAAACGAAAAGATATATGGCAAGGTGATTTAGAACTGAGTGGTAATAATATCAGTAGAGTAACAAGTATGAAATACTTAGGAGTCGAAATCAATGAGAAAAACAACAACATTGACCACCTCGTAGCTAGAAAGAAGAAAGCTTTAGCTGCTATGTTTAAATTGAAAGCCGATGGTGTCTTAAATTGTCAAATGCATTCAAATATGAGGGCTCAACTTTATAAAATATACATAAGGCCAATACTATGGTATGGGATAGAGTCGTTCACCCTGAAAACCTCTGACAACTTGGTCCTTAAAAGATTTGAAGGCAATATTGTAAAAAAAATAATTGGAATCTCAAACAAATGCAAAACTACCGAATTATTTGAAGCCCTAAATCTAGACACGACAAGAGAAAGACTTGCCAAATCAAAAGTCGACTTCTACTTTCGGTTGATTGGAAATGATTTCACAAAAAGTCTCATAGAGTACATGGAAAAATCAAATAATCCAAATGACTTCATTAATGATATTTACGAAAGAATCGACATCTTATCGATGGCCGATAATATTAGCACATTAGACGCTTGCCAATCACATAGACACCTTAGTAATATCATTAAAACCAACAAGAACACCAATGTGAATGAAAAGGTCGCTAAGTTGCGGAAAGCTTTCGATATAAAAAATGAGTGTGAAAGAAACAAAGCTATTACTAGCGTCATCAATTTTGAGAAAAGTTAATTAAAACATGGTCCACACGACAGACCATGATTTAATTAACCCAACATCTTCAAGGTTTTGTTTTATGTTTAAATCATGTGTATGAATAGTAAATTTGTAGATATCTATGGACTTATAAATATTTATATTTTTTATATTTTTACTTTTTTATTTTTTGTAAATACTTATTTTATTCTTATGTTTAGACTATTTTTATTTTTCAGTACACTTTATTAAAGGGTGTACTGAGAGAGGTGGCCCATAGATGGCCTTAGCGCGAGAGCTAATAAATAAATAAATAAATAAATAATGTACAACTCTGGTCGTTCACATGTTCGATTTGTAAAAAGTCAGAAGCTTTCACGGATGTTCATTAAAGAAATTTTGAAAATTATTTAGACTCTAAATCCATATCAAATTTATCAATAATGTTTAATTCTTTTTGCTAAACTTGTATTAGAGATCAACTTGACTTTCACAATTTTTTTAAATGTTTCGAGTAAATAAACTTTTTTAAACATATAAAAAGTTAAAAAAGATTTTAAGCTCAATGCGAGTTTACTTGTGAGTTTAGAAAAAAATACAGAAAAATTAATTCTAAAACACCTAGCATCCTAATTTAAAAGATGCTTTATAATGATAAAAGTTTTTCTATGTATGATTCTCCCCATAACTTGCTAAATTTTCTAAATTTAACAATAATAACACATTCAATGATATTTAGCGATTTGATCTTTTTTTACCGATTTTTTAGTGATTTTTGCTAATTTTAATGGATTTTTCGAATAAAAAAAAAACGAATAAAAAAATTTTTTTCGAATAAAAACTAAAATTGAAATTTTATTCTCGACTAAATTAGGATTATTTTTTGATGCCTGGTTCTCAAAGTATAACAACACAGTCAATGATATTTTACATATCCTAATATAATCGAAAATTCGAAGTTTAGAGCCAATTTTTGGTAAAAAAAATTTTTTTTTTCGAAAAACTGATATTGTCTCTTGATTGCTGAAGGTGAGAGCTTTAATTTTTGGTGCAGGGTTAAACGCGAAAAATAATTTTGAGAATGATTTTTACTATTTTAATTTTGACTTTGCACTGGAAATTCCCAAAACATATTAAGCAGGGCACTAAAGTGCCCCGCGTAATTAATTTAATTTTTTTTCGAAAAAAAATTTGTTTTTGAAAAATCTAAATCGATAGAAATTTTTTTAATTTATTTCTCTACATTTTAATATCATGGAAAAAAAAGTTTGATAGGGTCCAGAGCTCAATCATCTAGCCTCAAGACTAACAACTCGCAAAATTCTAATTTTTTCGACAAATTTATCTGAGAATTAGAAAAAAACTTGAAAAATAATAATCAAACTCAACTTTTGATGCTGAATTCGAATTTATCATCGAAATTTTACTTAATTTTTTATTTTCAATTAATTTTGATTTTAGTGGAAAAAAAGTGCTTTTGGCGCCCCAGCGATAGCCCCCAGGGGATGGTGTAAGGTTTAATTTTTTTTTCAAATTTTAGCCTAAAAAAGCACGCTGAATAACGTAAAAATATTTATTTCCCGAAAAAATCAATTTAAACACCGATTCGAATTTATGGCGCATCCGCCTTTAATTTTTATTAAGTTTTTTTAAGGAAAAGTTTTGCTTCATACAAATTTAAATCAATTTTCAATTTTTTTTTTTTGAAATTTTCAATTTGTCCCATGAATCGATTTATTTTTAAAATAAATTAAAAAAAAATTGAAAGAGCAATTTTCCTGAAAGCTCTTAAAATTTCTCAACTGAAGACTGAACAGATCAGTCTTTAATATAAAATTTTATATAAGAAAAAAGGTTAATTTGTCTTTTCGAAAAAAAACATTTTAGTTATAACCGTCTTCGTATTAAAAATTTGAAGAATCAGACCTTATTATTAACTTAACTTAAACTTCAAAATTTTTCTCTTTTTTTTTAATTTAAATAAAAAAAAAATATACTTGATTTGTAAAATTTTAAAAAATTTTAACTTATTTTTTTTGATGTTTGCTAAATCGTCTAAAAAGCTACTCGAGTCTGTACACAAATAAAATAAAAAATGAGTAAAAATCCAAGTCCGAGTGTTAAGCTAAGAAATCGTACACAAACAGCAAATAATTACATAATACTTAGTGATACGGAATCAGATAAAGAAAACCTTGAAAACTTACAATTAAAAGGAACAGCTAGACTAAAGACTCTAAGTAAAAAAGTCAAGCGTAAAAAAGACTTGGTTACAACGGATTCCGACGACGAACCCAAAAAATTAAGTAAAAAATCGAAAAAGACGCCATTCGGCGAAACGACAGAGAATGGTCATTTTTCAGATCCTTCTGACCATGAATTCCCAGGTAACGAACCTTTAATCGAAGACGAAAACTTTAAAATTGAGTCGAAATTAACCGAAGAACAGTACTTAGAAATTTTGAATTTATTCAATAATGGTACGATGGATGAATTTTTAGCACTTAGTAATACACCACAAAAACGTCTTGAATTTTTGTTCACCCTAAGACCTTTTGAAGATTACAAAGATCTACAAACGAGACTTTATGAACATCAATATAAATTATTTTTACAATCGATTGAAGGTATAGTCTATGCTCGTGGTATAGTCTCAATTATTTTTCAACGATGTATTAAAATTTCTGAAAAAATGGAACAAAAAGTCTCTTCTTTAATTAATATGAATGATGAAACTACAAGCCGCAATCAAATGGAAATAAAATATCAACCTCAATCACTAAACAAAAAGTAAGTAAAAAAAATGAGAAAATTTGTATGTTTTATTTCAATGAGATTCCGATAAAAAAAGGGGGGGGTGGTAATTGCTTTTAATTGAAGAATTTTTTGTGGCGAATGCTTCATGGTTGAAGTACTCTCTGAGTTTGATTTCATACCGTTTTAATTTCAATTGAAATTTAATATGGAAAAATTATAGATTCCAGATTTTCTATTTTAAGTGTTTTAGGTTCATTGAAGCGTGACCAAAAAACATGATTTTTTAACTTAAATGATAACAAACGTTCAAACAAATGACTGAACGAGAACGTTTTATTTTAACTTGAAATTGAATTCAAGAAAACGAGTTTTTTAAGCTTTAAAACACAACAGTCCGGTGGGCTTTTTCGATCCGTTTTAGTAATCAAAAGTTATCTATCTGTGGAAAAATATTTTCTTCGAATCAAATCTTTTCCTAACTTATCCAAAAATAGAAAATTTAATTGAAAACTATTGATTTGATCGTTTATATAAATTTTTATCAGAAAAATAAAAGATTATGCTTGAAGACCCAACGGATTTTTTCGAACCGGTGTATTAAATTCACCATTTCGATTGTAGAAATTACAAGCTTTTGATCAAATGACACTTAAAACTAGTAAATGTAAAGTTTTTGCTTTGATTAAAAATTATAATTGAATATTTTAAAATCATTTAGAATCGTTAAATTCTCATGATCAATGAAATCAATAATAAATTGTTTTTTTTATTTCTAATGAAGAATAAAAAAAAAACAATTGGCAAGTTTTTTTTTAATTAAATTTTTTTGATGTATAGGGCTGCACACTTTACTTTACTTTCATTTACTTTACCAAGTAAAGTAAACAATCTCATTTACTAATTTTCTTTTATAAGTAAATTAAGTAAAGTAAAAATTTACTTTTACAAGTAAAAAGAAAATCGAAAATTTACTTTTACTAGTAAATAGTAAATTTTAATTTACTTTTTTTACTTTTAAAGTAAATTAAGTAAATGAAAAATTTACTTTTTTAAAGTAAATTGAGAGAATAAATAGAAATATTTAGTTTTCCATGTACTTTTGGTATTCCAAAGTAAGTTTTGTTGAGTTAAAACTAATTATACTAGCCCTATTTCAATCAAATCAAGTTTTTAAATCAAATTTACTTTAATAAAGTAAATTTTTATTTTACTTTTTACTAGTAAAAGTAAATTTTTCATTTACTTAATTTACTTTAAAAGTAAAAAAAGTAAATTAAAATTTACTATTTACTAGTAAAAGTAAATTTTCGATTTTCTTTTTACTTGTAAAAGTAAATTTTTACTTTACTTAATTTACTTAAAAAAGAAAATTTGGTAAAGTATAATTTACTATTTACTAGTAAAGTAAAGTAAATGTGCACCCCTATTGATGTATAATTTTAATCAAAAAAGGCCAAAGAATGGAAGCTATGTATCCAAAAAATTTTGCTGCAAATTAAGCCTGAACTAGTCCTTTATTTAAATTCAGAGTTTAAAGGTGTTTATCCACCTTTTTTTAGGTATTTTTCTTTTTCTTTTGATATGAAAAATATTGAATTTTATTTTTTATTACTATTTTAGAAGACAAGTATAAATTATTTAAACGCAGATAGTTAAGCAATGTTAGCGCTTAGTCTTCTAAAATAGAAAAAAAAAGCAAAAATTTAATTTTTAAAACCAAATGATTCAATGATTCAAGCTCAAAATTTAGTTAAAATAAAAAATGATAAACATTTTTAGTCCCCGGATTTAAGTTAAGGACTAGTTCAAGCTTAATTTGCAGCAAAATTTTTTGGATACATAGCTTCCATTCTTTGGCCTTTTTTGAATAAAATTATCGATCAAAAAATCTAATTGCGCAACGCAACTAAAATTGCACAATTTTTTGCAGACTTTATTAGAGTGATTTTGGCAGTCATAAAAAAAACAAAAATCTTTAACATGCCGCTGATTTAAGATGATATATAAATTCAGATTTTTTTTTCAATAAACCTTAAAAAAATTTACCATCTATCATTTAAATAATAGATGTGGACAATTGTTTATTGTGAATTAGTTTTTTTTTAGCGAAGCAAAAGATACCTTTTTATTTTCAATCTTATTCAATCTATATCGAAATAACAGTAATTACATTAGCATTGGAAATTTGTGTAAAATGACTCACCTATATCAGCTGATAATTCTCTATCAAAAAATTGGTGAAATATCTCGAGAAAAAACACATAAAATCAGTTTTACTTGTCTTTTTTTCTCTATTGAGTTCGCTAAAAAAATTAGTACAAAAAATTTAAAATTATTAATTTTTTTTATTTTAAAGTATGAGCCTAAAACCCTACCAATTAATTGGTCTAAACTGGTTGTGTTTGTTGCATAAAGAAGGTATAAATGGTATATTAGCAGATGAGATGGGTCTGGGTAAAACATGTCAAGCCATAGCATTTTTGAGTCATTTAATAGAAAAAAAACGGACAAGTTTTCATTTGATAGTCGTACCGTCATCAACGTTGGACAATTGGGTACGCGAAATAACAACATGGAATCCAAATTTTTATTTTACTGTTTATCAAGGCACACCAGAGGAACGTTTGTACATGCGTAAAAATATCCTAAACAATAAATTCGAACGACCATTGAACGCCATTCTAACAACTTATAATTATGTTCTAATAAGCAAAGATGACAAAGCTTTTTTTAGACGATTAAAATATGATTATTGTGTGTTTGATGAGGCTCACATGTTAAAAAATATGGAATCACTTAGATACATTGGTTTGGATCAACTCAATTCAAAGAGGCGTCTTTTATTAACTGGTACGCCTATTCAAAATAATTTCTTAGAGCTCATGTCTTTATTGTTTTTTGTTATGCCTGATATGTTTCGCAAAAATAAAAGTCATTTCAACAAGATATTTAGTCTTAAACAAGTAAGAAATTATATATAATTAATGAGGAGCGTTCGACACAACAAAAAAAATCTTGGAAAAAATAAATTTTTTCAGTGAAATTATTACAAAAAAAAAAATTTTTTTTCTGGTGAACGTCTTCCATTTTTTATTAAAATTATGAAAATACTTAATTTTTTTTTAATTTTAAACAGTCACAATGGGAAAAAGATGCTTTTTACAATCAAAAAGTTTCGCAAGCAAAAGGCATTATACAACCATTTATATTAAGAAGATTAAAAACAGAAGTTTTGAAACAACTGCCTAAGAAAAATGAGAATTTGATCTATTGTGAAATGACAGAACGTCAAAATAAAGACTACTCTGAGAAAAAGTTATATTTAAAAGAGAAACAAAATGAATGTTTAAAAATTACAAGCTCTAAATCAACAGTAGACAATAAAGCCGAATTCGATTTAGCTGCTTATAAAGAAAGAAAGAAAACATTGAAACACAATCATGTATTTTACGTTTTTATGGAATTGAGAAAAATTGCTAATCATCCACTATTGAATAGAAGCTTGTATACTGATGATAAGATTAAAGAAATGGCTAGGATAATTATGCAGGTTAGGCTTTAGGCTAGTTTTATAAACAAAAAAATTAAATTTATTTTCTTTAAAGCAATCGTCGCCTGGTACTGTTTATGAATTTGTTGTGGAAGATATGACTCTCATGAACGACTTTGAGCTACATATGATGTGTCCATTTTATACTGTAAGTATACTCTTCAATTTTTATGACTCAAAAATTATTAAAGGTTTTTTTTTTTTTAATTGAGGAGAATAAAAATATCAAAAACTATTTTCAATCAAATAAATAAGAAGTAAAAAAATTCAAGTAGCCACCTTAAATTATATTTATAATCAGACTCGAGTCTGAGTCTCTAAAATGTAGCCAATACAGTTACGTAAAATGTAATAATATGAAAATAAAAAATTTACTTTTTTAGAGTAAATTGGGGGAATAACTGGAAATATTTAGTTTTCTACAGTGGTTGTAAAATAAATGTAACGTCAACCGTCAACCGTAACTTTGGACCGTAACCGTAACCGTAACCATAGATCAAACATCTTAAAATTGAAAATTAAGTCTAATTAACATGGGTTACGGTTACGGTCAAAAGTTACGGTTGACGGTTGACGTTACATGGAGTAACTTGGCTCTGTACAGTAAATTTCAATTCATTCAAATTGTTGTAACTTTTGAACAGGAAGTGATAAATTTATTCTGTAAATTGCTACAGAGTGTAACAATTCTGCTACACCCGAAAACATAGGTATGCAAAAACTCTGTATTTGCACATCATTGAAAAAGATTCTCTTAGCATTCTGCAATTTTTTTGCATACCTATGTTTTCGGGTTTAGCAAAATTGTTACACTCTGTAGCAATTTACAGAATAAATTTATCACTTCCTGTTCAAAAGTTATAACAATTTGAATGAATTGAAATGACGAATTGAAATTTACTGTACAGAGCCAGTAACTTTGGTATTCCAAAGTAGTTTTAGTAGAGTTAAATCTCTTTATACTTGTCCTACTTCAAGCAATTTTAATTTTTTATTCAACTTTACTTTAAAAAAGTAAATTTTTCATTTAATTAATTTACCTTAAAAGTAAAAAAAGTAAATTGTAATTTACTATTTACTAGTAAAAGTAAATTTTTACTTTACTTAATTTATTTAAAAAAGAAAATTAGTTAAGAAGATTGTTTACTTTACTTGGTAAAGTAAATGAAAGTAAAGTAAAATGTGCAGCCCTAGCGGAAAGTATAAAGGTTCGAGTATTTGCTGTGTTTTTTTTGTAAATCAATTCTTTTCTTTTTTTAATGTCTATTTTATGTTTTTTTGATTATTAAGATCATTAAAATTTTGCATAATTAATTTAGAGTGGGTCTTTTTTTATTCAAAGAGCAAAAAAGACCCACTCTTATTTAATTTAAAAAACAAATTTAATTTAAAAAAAAAAGTTAATTCATTTTAATGATATATTTTCAAGCAGAAAAAAAATTATGCTAACCACCCTGAAAAGTTTAGTCTGTGTTTTTACAGAACTTACCATATGATTTACACAAAACTGTGATAAACTTTGGAGACATTCAGCTTACTTTAAACAAACGCTGTTATTTTTTATCATGTACCTTCATTATCAGAGACGGCTAAAAAATGCTCAAAAGCTAGAATAGCTCACAATATTGTGTCAAGTCGAAATTTTTGATTATCTATAAATTAAAATTTTAAGTTTACAATATAAAAAAAATTTTTTGCTTATACTTCATTATTTAAGGGCTTGGAAAAGTATAAACTTACAGATAAGCATATTTTAGACTCAGGAAAATTTCAAATGTTAGACAAGATATTTGAAGAAAAAAAGCGTATTGGTGATCGTTGTTTGCTATTTAGTCAATTTACAATAATGCTTGACATAGTTGAAGTGTATTTAAAAATTCGCAAAATTACATTTATTCGTTTAGATGGCCAGACACCAGTAAAAAACAGACAAGGCTTGATTGATAAGTTCAATAATGACAACAAAATATTTGTTTTTTTGTTAACAACTAAAGCCGGTGGTGTTGGTATAAATTTAACTGCAGCAAACACTGTTATAATACATGATTTGGATTATAATCCATTTAACGATAAACAAGCTGAGGATAGATCCCATCGTATCGGTCAAACTAAAGATGTTCAAGTTTATACTCTTTTATCGAAGGACTCGATTGATGAAACAATGCTTAAAATTCAAAAATTTAAACTTGAACTTGGTGATGATATTAATGGAACTAATGATTCAAAGACAAAATCAGTTATGGCCGATTTGTTAAAAGAAGCATTAAATTTAGATTAATTTTTTTTTTAAACTTATATTTTTGTTGTAATCAATTAAATTAAATTTTCAAACTTTAATTTAAAAATTTATCGATTTTTTTTTTGTAAACTTTGTCTTTAGCTTAATTTTGCATAAAATATAAATTGCCACAATGTAAAAAATTTAATAAATTTTTTTATAAAAAAAACTCCTTAATAATTTATTTTAATTATCACTAAAAACGAGCCTTTATGGTACGCAGGACGGTTCAGATAAGGAAAAGTAGTGTTTTCAAAAAAAGAAGATTTTAAAGTCATTACAAAAAGAGGGTGTCTTATCTTTATAGAATATTGACCCTAAAATTTAAACGTTCTAAAGAATTTACTTTCGAAAGTTTATTTAAAAGTTAAAAGATATTTTAAATATTCGTTATCTTGTGTTTTCGAAAATTTCAGTGAGTTTGAAAAAAAAGAGTTGAATTTTTTTATTTTGTATAGAATTCAATCTTCCATTAAAATTATTCAAATTTCGGAATGAAACAAAAGTCATACTTTGAACGTTTTAAGCGTAATAAAAAAGCTCAGCCGCCTCCCAAATGGGTTATTAAAGAACTAAATAGTGCTGATTATTTTCTTATGCCAATATTATTAGATGATAACCACTGGAGTCTTGTGTTTATTGATACAATTAAACAAAAATTGACTAATCTTGATTCTTACTATGAACCATCACAATTAGTTTTAGACCAAATAAAGAATCATTTCAATAATTTACTACCTAAACTTAATAATTTGATAAACTGGAATTCAACGGAATATAAGGTTCCAAAGCAAAATAATGTGACTGATTGTGGTGTATATCTTTGTCTTTATTCTAGATATCTTTGTACAAAGAAAAAAAATTTTGATTTTTCACAAGATGATATTCCTAATTGGCGAAAACACATTGAGAGTGAAATTAGAGCTGGTGAAATTATAAAAATTGACAAGCCTTATTTTTGACAATCAATGAGACCTACCGAAAATACTATAATTAATATGAAAAATTATAATGAATTTAATTCACTCGATTCCAAAAATTTTTTGATACTCCAACTATTTGTTAATTGCTTAGTTAACAAACAACCAGAAATCGACCATATTTTAAACCTTAAGATATTCGACCTTGTATTTCTAAATGATTCAAAATTATTTAATGAATCTGACTCGTTTTATGCTAACAAATATTATTCAAAACTAAGACATGATAGAGCTGAATTTGCAGATGGATTAATGATCTTTTATAAAAACAACTATAAAAAAGATTTGACAAAACGTGGAAATTTGGACAAGACCATTTCGAATCAATTTCCTTTCGACTAAAAACCAAGAAAACCAATCTAAACTTTATAGCTTGTTAACTTTTATTTTATAAAAGTTTCTAGTAAATTTCCGTGGTATGATGATGAGTTTCTACTGGTAAAACATTATCTTATTTATTATTTATTTATTTATTAGATTAGAAAGCCGCAGCATGGCGATTGGGGTTAGATAGTCTAAGTCGTGGACTATCCTTACTGACTTATTTAATAGAGTCTTTTTTTAAGAAATAAAATTAAAAAAAAAAAAAATATTTACATATAATAAAATATCATCTAATATTATACTTTGTCCACAAATTTAAATTTTTTTTTTTTCCATTATTTATAAAATTTACCAATTTATTTTTTTACAACTAATTTAACATTTAATGAAAATTTGTACAATATTTACATTTTTAAAATATATGAGTATAAATAAAACAATCAAAACCTAACTGAGCTTGCAACATTACCAAATTATTCATTTACATCCTCTTTTTCTGTTTCTTTCTGTTTCTCGTACATAAGGTCTAGAACTCTGTTCAACTCTTTGCTTCTTTCTTTACCTATTTTTAATAATATATCTGAAACTTCTCTAATCGCTTCTTTTTGAATCTTTTTATTGATATTATTTCGGTTAATTGTTTCAGCGAATATTCCTTCCTGGACCAATTCTTCCATGTTTTCATCAAAACCTTGAGTGACTTTTTTTAAGTGGCCTATCACACATTTTTCATCTCTTCTTGCGCTGAAATCATTATTATACATTTCATTCATCAGTTCTCTTGTTAGATCATTTTTCATAGTTCTAAAACACATTTTCATTCTCATGGTAGAAAGTCTTGCTTTTATAGTGTCTATATTACAAGCTATCAATAGTTTGCTACTTCTTTTTCTTTTTTTGACTCCAAACATGCTCTTTACAATTTTTGATTCTAAAATTTGCATCTTTTTTGTTTCTGTGTCATTTAAGTACATCACTTCAATACCATACAGAAGGAGTGGTCTGATGTATGTTTTGTAAAAACATAGTTTTACTTCAGTTGAGGGTGTTTGATCATGTATACCCACAATTTTCATTTTATTAAAGCCTATTAAATAGGCACTCTTTCTTTTTGCTAAATTTAATTTTTCACTTAGATTTTCTTCTAAATGAACTCCTAAATACTTTAAAGAGGAAACTCTTTTAATTGATTCACCTTGTAATTCAATTTTTGTTTGCTCTTTTTCAGAGCCAGTCATCTTTTCACCAATAATCATAAAATTTGTCTTGTCTGGGTTAAATTTTATCTCATTTTCAACACCATATTTTTCCACTTTTTTTAGCAATCTAGTTAGTTCCTCTTCATTATTTGCCAAGAGTAAAATATCATCTGCAAAGAGTATACAGTTTATAATCAGATTTCCTATTTTATTCCAATTTCTAGCAACTCTAGCCATTCAATTAGTTCATCCATATAGAGAGCAAAAAGGAGTGGACTGAGTGGTCCACCTTGTTTTACCCCTGTTGTTGTTTTAAATATACTTGAGAATTTATCATCTACGTTCAGTAAAATTTTTGAGACCATGTAATATTGTATAATAGCTCTAATTATAAATGGTTCTAACTTTTTTATAGCTTTGACCCATAGTTTAACCCTATTTACCTTATCGAACGCCTTACTTGCGTCGATTGCGCCAATAAAGAGTCTCTTTTTTTTCCTTTTGTTGTATCGAGCTAGTTCTTTTAATGTTTGCACTGCGTGCATACAGGATGAATCACTTTTGAATCCAAATTGCTTTGATTTAAATTTATATTTTTTTAAAATTTCTTTTAGGAGTAATTTTTCAAATATATTTGTCAAAGTATCGGAAATAGTTAATGGCCTTAAGTTATTGATATCGCTATTATCTTTTTTTACATCTTTAACTAATAGTTTTACAATACCAATGTTGAAATTTTTAGGGATAACATTGTGATTTATTATTGTTTCAAATATTAAGGCTATCAAATTTAGTAGTTTTTCGTGACTTCCAAATTTAAACATCTCATTAGTTACTTTAGCATACCCACATGATTTGTTATTTTCCAATTTGTTAATTATCATTTTGAGTTCATCTATATCTACTTTATAGTCAAAGATCCTTTCCTTGTAGTTCTTATCAAATTCATGCATTATTTTTCTCTCAATTTCAGAGTCTTCAAGGTTTTTTACTATCTTGTCATTAAAAAGTTTCATTATCTCAATTTTTCCAGTATTAATGTCGATATTTGTATTTGTTTGTTCATTTATCAATCGGTCAACTTGCCTATGAAACTTTTTTTTACTAGCTCTATAGATTAAATTCCTTTTCATTAATTGCCTAATTTCTTGTTTATTTTTATTCTCTATTTGCTTTTCTCTAAACGCTTTTTTCGCTTTTTTATAAATTATTTTATTGATTGTAGTATTCTCCTCTTCATATTTGTTTTTCGCTCTTCTATATTCAGTATATATTTCCTTTATATCAAAGTCCCACCAGCCATTTAGCTTAATTTTGTATTTTTTTAACAATTTTTCTTCCTTAATCTCTTCTAAAGATGTGTGCATCCCTTTGTATATTTTTTAATAAAACATTATCATGATATTTTTTATAAAAAATTTAAGCGAACTAAATTAAATGATGACTTTTTGAGCTACAAGTTCTGGGATAATGAGTTCAAAATAAGTACTGAAACGAAACTAATTGAATACTTCAAAACGAAGACACCAAGTGACTTTAAAAATAGTAAGCTATTTTACGATTTTTATTCATCTTTAGTAAATTTTAGCACTGAAATAAAACGTACACAAAAAGAGTTCAAAGTAAAAGAAAAATAATAAAAGATCCAAAAAATATTAGTGACACATTCAACAAGTTTTTCACGTCTATAAAATCTAGCTCTGATGTCAAAATTGATGAATGCTTAAACTTTACTCGGAGAAATTTTAGTACAAAATAGTCCCTTTAAAGACCAAATGATGCCAGAATTTCAATTCAGTTATACAAATTCAAAAGAAGTATATCACTTAATAGAAGATTAATTAAACTCTAGTAGTGCTGGTATATGAGGTATTTCTACCAAAATAATAAAAGCTGCCAAAACTATTATCTCTCCGTCTCTTACTTTCCTTTTTAATAAATGCATTCAACTAGATCAAATTCCATGTGAATGGAAAACAGCAATTGTTACACCTACATATAAGAGAAAAGGTGAAAAAGAAGAAATTTTAGCTATTGATTGTTTCTTCTCTTTTTTGACTCAAAGGAGACATAAATTTTATGAAATCTGCCGACTATACACAAATAAATTCCGAACTTCAAAAACTAAACAATAATGAAAAAATGACTGAAAAAAATATCTCAAAACTTCTATATAATATTTTTACAACTTTTGATCCATCAAAACTCGGACATCAAGCAGTTAATTTAATATTTGATACTAAGAAGTTTAAAACCAAAATTCCATTTATGAGATTCGATGAGAATAATCAATTACAAAATCTGTGTGATGAGGCCATTGTTTCCGCTCAATATGTTAATTGCTCTATTTTTCTTAATAATACACCTCTAATTGTAACTGATACTCAACAACAAACTCCAGTCATTGTCACTTCAACCACAGCGTCCTTAAGCCATTCTCAAACTTCACTCGATGAAAATAATCTTAACTCTTTCTCAGATAAATATTACAAAGAGTTAATTTTTGGTTTCAAAAAAGACATTTTGAATTTTAATATTGAATACTTGAATCATCAACTTAATCAGCTTTCAAATGAAAATAAAGCTGTTATAGACAAATTAGACGAGATAGATGAAAATGTCGAAGATAAAATTGAAATAATTAAGTCAAAAATAAAGTCAAAATATGAACCGAGTTTGTCTCGAGGCATGGAAAAAGTCAATAGACTAATAACAGAAAATAATAAAAACTGTGAACAAACTGAAACAAATGACTCAAATAAAACCACAAATAGTAACCAAAATACTATTTTAAATAATAAAACGATTGAATTAAATAATGAAAAAATACCACAACAACAACAAACTAAAATTCAACAACAAAAATCAAGTATAAATTTTAGTCAAAACAAATATCCACGACATAATTATAATAGATCAAGGTCTAAATCTAATACTAATCAATATATTAGGAATAACAACAACTTATCTAATTATAACCCAAATCGAATGCATACAGACTATAACAACCATTATTACTCAAATTACCATAGCAACAAAAACAACAACACAAGACATGATTACCAAAACCGTCAATTTCCAAAAATAAATTCAACCTATAACTCATCATATACAAATTATCAAACAAATAATAAATATTGACTACAGTCTTTTTCAGTCTATTTAGACATCCTTTTATTTAAGAAACAACAAAAAATGATTAAAAAAACTCAAGATTCTAATACTCAATTAAACGAAGATAAAACTTTAATATTTGAAAATAAACCTCAATTCGAAATAAAGAAATCATGCGACCGTATATTTCTAATTGGTAAAATTGATCTAGATATAAAAACATTAAAACTAATAAATACAGGACTTAATTTTAGATTCTATAGTAATTCAACAATTTTCTTTGTAACAACCGCTCGGAAAAAAACAAACAAAAAGTGTGAAATTTTTTTAACACCGGAAGAATATTAAAAATTATAATTTATATAATCAAATTTTATTTGACAAGAAGAATTACCAATAAAAATTGTAAGATAGAAAAATTCAAATTATGAAAAAAAAATTGCAATAAAAAATTAATATATTTTAAATTACCAAAACTATAATTTATAAAATTTAAATGGTTAGCATTAGGAGAATCGATAAAATAATAGTTGCAAATAGGAACTATTGGGGTGAAATGAACATCTTTTAGAGATAAAGTAATAGGATATTTATTTAATTTACTAGTATCAACGTACATACTCATAGAAGACATTGATTAACATCGAATTGGACGAAGAAATAAAAGACTTAAGGCATTCATATTAAATTCATTCCCATATTCACCTAAAGTTGAAGATTTTTCTACTAATTTCTCAAAAGAATCTCCTAAAGAAAAACTAACAACTATTTTTCTAAAAAAATCTTAGTAGGCAATTTTTCCCTTCTTTTTCGGTTGGGATGAGTGAAAATTTGGACATTTTTGGACATTTCATGTTTTTTCATGTATGGTCATTTTTTTTAAATACTTATTGGCTAATTAAGCTAATTAAGATGTTGCAGCAAATTAAAAATTTTATATCACTACAAATCAGTCAATTATCGCAAATTTAGAGTCGGCATAATTAGGTTAATTAAATTTGCAATTTTGGATATTTTATTATTATGAGCTGTCATTCAACAATTTTTTTAGAGTTATGTGTTTTATTTTTTATTTCCGACTCCACCCAAGTTTGTTAGATTACTACAAAGAAAAAAAATTGTTGAATGACTATCAGCAGGGACAACAAAAAATTGCGAACGCAATTTCGCAATTTTTTGCAATTTTTCGCAATTTTTTCTTTTCGCGCAATTTTTCGCAATTTTCGTACATTTTAGTATTATTTTTACTATTTTGAAGGCAAAAAATTAAAACTAATTATATAATTAACTTTTAAAGTGAAACAAAAAACTCTGACTTTTATAAGCTGACATAAAATAACAAGATTTTTAAATTAAAATATGATCATGAAAAAGTTTAAAGTATAGAATTTGTTTAAAGTACAGATATATTTCGAACGTATCGAACAGTATTCGCCTGATATAGAGCAACATAAAATTTAGAAAAAATATTTTTATTTATGATTACGATAATGGATGGAAAAAGGCTCAGTATACACCAAAAATTTACACTTAATTGTTGGTACTAGATAAAAAAGAACTTTTGCAGGCTGAAACTTCTGATTTAGCTAAAATTTTGAATTTAATTAATTAAAACTGAATTATTTATTCAAGCGCAATTTTAGTAATTGACTGACTTTTTTCTTTTTTTTGAAAAGTTTTTCTACAGTACAAATTAAAACTAACTTGTACGTTTCTTTTCCTTTCCTCTTCCTGATAAAGGAAAGGAAAAGAAAATTTTCTTCACAAGAAGAGGAAAGGAGGAGTAGAAGAAGATTTGAGGAAGAGCTAAAAAAGAGCCGAGGAACAAAATGCGTACAATTAAGTTTTAATTTTTACTCTATTTCACAAAGAAAATTGATTTAAAGCTTTAAAAAATTCTTTTCGTTTAAAAACGTTAAGTTGTGGTACTCTTAACTTATAAATATTATAGAAATAAAGTTATGGAAAAAGGATGAGAAATCATCCTAGAACGCAGTACAAGGATTAGTTTCGATGAAAAAAGTGTATTAGTGTTTATCTTATTATTTAAAATTGTAACGTGTGAAAAAATCTAACTCCCATTCAAATACATGGATGCAACTGTGCTATCGAAAATCAAAGAAAATGCACAGCTCTGCTAAAGGAAAAAATTTTCCCACGCTAATTAAAACTAAAAATATAAGAAATTTTTTATATAATTTTTTTTACACTTAATTGAAGATTTGAAAACAATCAATTAAAGTGAATAAAAAGTAAAAAAAGTAAAATATTAGTAAACGTTCGCTGTTCTTATATAAATAATTTATCTTTGAAGATAAAAAGAAATAAACTAATATTCTACTTTTTTTGTTATCTGGTGGTTATATTTGTTTAGCAAAAAGATTTTGTTAGCATTAATCTATTAATTTAAGAGACAAAGATTCTCATCACTTTAGAGACCGAATTCGAACATTTTGTGAATGTTCTTTTCTGATACTTTTTCCATAAAAAAGCGAACCACAAAAAAGTAATTTTTCCAACATAAAAATGTTCTATAGTAAAGCAAAATTAGCTTATTTAAATTTATTCACTTAAAAACCTTTTAACACATCTTTCGCTACCAAAAAAATAAAAAAATTAAAAAAAAATTTAATTTTTTATTAAAAAACTAAACTTTTAATAGGATTGATAGGTAAGCCTTTTTAAGATAAATAAGAAACAAATTTCTGATTTTTCTTATTTATATAACTACAAAACATGATGCTCATTAGAATCAAGAATGATTTTGTCTAAACCAATAAGATTAACGAGTTTTTATCTTGAAGATCTTACTATTTTATTCCCCATACTAAGAATATTTATACCGTTATAATCCTGTTTGATAAGAAAGACAAAAATTTAGTTTTTTTTCGAAACTAAAAAAAAATAATTTTCTGATTTGTTAAAAAGCTTTTGGAAAATTATAATATGGAGATGTCTTTCATAGTTTGTCACAATGAGTCTGTTCAAACGTTTTTAGAATGTACCGAAACAATTATTCGATTTAGTTAACCAAATAATGGTTATTAACCATTAAGGGTTAACCATTGATTAACCGTTAACCATATTTCCATACGTGATTAATTGATTAAAACCACAGTTAAAGATTATTTGTTTTACCATATTAATATTGAGGAAATATGGAGGAAATCCTAAAATACGCATTTTAGCTCATTTTTACTGTTTTTAAACAAAAATATGCGTAAAATATTAAAAATTTAAAGTGTTGAAAAGTATTCTATTTTTTTTGCAGCTTATAAAAATTAATTAAAAAATCAAAAAGGTATTAGATTGACAAAGATCGCCATTTTATTTCATGTTCTGGGTCCATGATTGCGACGATTTCTTGCGAGAATTCGTTTTTTTCCTTTTATTTTATAAACGGGATATTCTAGTTTGTCTTTAAGAATTTGGTTCGACATTATTTTTGAAACTTGAAGTTTATTTCGACATCGAAAATTTTTGCAATTTTTCGCAATTTTTTGCAATTTTTCGCAATTTTTTTGCAATTTTCTTCGCAATTTTTGACTCAAAATTTACACAATTTCGCAACAATTTTTTGGTTCTAAAACACGCAATTTTTGTTGTCCCTGACTATCAGGTGTGAACAAATTGTTGAATTACTGTGAGCCCTTAATTTTATTCAAACATTTAATAAAATCGATCTTTATTTTTATCTCTTTAATTTTTATAAATCTTTAAATGATCTAAATCGAAGACATTTTTTTGACATTTCCTCTAGAAAAAGAATCTTTATTAATTCAAATTTAAATCAAGAAAAGACTCAAGATACTTTGTTAAATTTCTTATCTTTAAAATTTCCAAGAAAAATATCTACAATTATATAATCACAATTATATAATCGAAATTTTATTTGTAAAAATTTGTATGATAAACAAAGCCTATTATAAAATTTAAAAAGCTTCCGTCTTTTCGAATTTTGCCTAAATTACATAAACCTAAATTCGGGATTCGTCCGTTAGTAAATTGTTCAAATTCGACCACCACATGCCTATCAAAAATAGTTGATTATTTTTTAAAGCCGATCGTTAAAAAGCCATTTCAAATGTAATGGAACTCTTTAAAATAAGTAAAAACGTTCAAATAAGTGCATTTGCTTTTTACACCTTTTTAATTATTGTTCTAAAACATAACTATTTCTTTTATAAAAATAAAAATCGTTTTCTTTTCTTTCTACAAATTATAGGTATTTCTATGGTAACAGCATGCGGTCCGTCTATTGCTAATTTACATCTTGCATTCTACGAAATAAAATTTAAATCTATATTAAACTCAATTTTATTTTTTCGATTTATTGATGATGTTTTTTTCATTTCAAAGTATTATATTAGTGAAACTTTTTTTGAGACAATTTATCAAAGATTAAAACTTAATCTAGTCACTGGTAAAGTGGTTAATTTCTTAGACTTAAATATTTCATTTGATTATGATTTTCAATTATTATTCAATTTGTTTATCAAACCAACGAATACTCAAAGTTACTTAATGATTGATTCGAACCATCCAAAGCAAATTTTCAAGAATATACCAAACGGCTTAATACATAGAATAAGAAGAATATTTTCTAATATAAATGATTATTATTTTCATTCGTCAAAGTTACACAATGCTCTCCTTAAAAATGGTTATTCTTCAACAAATATCAGACATTTAATAAGAACATATGCAAAAAGAGACCGAAATGATCTAATCCAATATAAACTTAAAGATAATTTTTCAAACACTTGTGACTCTATATTTTTTGTTACTTTTTTTGACAAAACATATTTAAACATTAAGTCGTTTTTAAATTGTGCCTGGTATAAATCTATTGAATTAAATAATTCAAATGAATTTAAATTAAAACTTATCTTTAAAACACTTCCAAATTTTAATGATTATCTTGTTAATAAATTACCATTTCAATTTAATCAAAATAGGTATTATAAGTGCTCTAACATTAAATGTAAAATATGTGCTTACTCAAATCAAAGTTCATTTTTAGATAACAAATTTGATATTCCTATTTTAATACCTTCTATATCGTCATGTTATTCAAATAATTGTATATATGTAATTAAATGTAAAAAATGTAATAAATATTATATTGGTCAAACTTCACGTAAAGTGTCTCTTAGAATAAAAGAGCATATATATAAAATTAAGTACTGTATGAAAATTTCTAACAATACAGAGCAGCTAAACAAATTTCTTTTAAACTGTAAAGAATCATTTTTATTCATCTTTAGTAAATTTTAGCACTGAAATAAAACGTACACAAAAAGAGTTCAAAGTAAAAGAAAAATAATAAAAGATCCAAAAAATATTAGTGACACATTCAACAAGTTTTTCACGTCTATAAAATCTGATGTCAAAATTGATGAATGCTTAAACTTTACTCGGAGAAATTTTAGTACAAATAGTCCCTTTAAAGACCAAATGATGCCAGAATTTCAATTCAGTTATACAAATTCAAAAGAAGTATATCACTTAATAGAAGATTAATTAAACTCTAGTAGTGCTGGTATATGAGGTATTTCTACCAAAATAATAAAAGCTGCCAAAACTATTATCTCTCCGTCTCTTACTTTCCTTTTTAATAAATGCATTCAACTAGATCAAATTCCATGTGAATGGAAAACAGCAATTGTTACACCTATATATAAGAGAAAAGGTGAAAAAGAAGAAATTAATAATTATCGGGGAATATCTGTACTGCCTATATTTAATAAAATGTTTGAAAAACTTTTATCAAAACAAATTATATCCCATCTAAACAAATACAGCACTCCATGAAATACTTAATGAAATGAATAATATTCGATCATTGCGACTTATTGGGCTTTATCTCTTCATCGATCTAATGAAGGCCTTTAATACAGTTAACTCTTTTATTTTAATTGAGAAAATGAAGTTTTTTGGTTTTGAGTCTAAAGCCCTTAGACTAATAGAAAATTATTTTAAAGATCGCTCACAAAGAGTTTTATACGAATGAAGTTCAAATGTAAATTTTTCGTAGATAATACAACATTAACCTTAATTGGCAGTAATTTTAACGAATTAAAAAATCGATTCGAACAAGATATTAAGATTCTAGTTGATTGGTTCAAGTTTAACCTGATTGATATTAACTGGTCAAAAACGAAGCTGACGATTGTTACAAATAAATATTGTATTAAAATACCTGAAACAATTAAAATAAATGGAAATGATATTCAAGTTGTAGATCAATTTAAGCTATTGGGAATTACTATAGATAGAAAGATAACATTTTTAAATTATATTCGTGACCTTAGAACGCAAGGAAACAAAAGATTATTCTCAATTAGTAAAATATTTTATCTTCCATTCCAAGTTAAACTTCAATTTTTCAAAACATTCATCATGCCATTCTTTGACTACTGCTCAACTTTAAATATATACTTTCCTAAGCGAGCACTTCAAAAAATTTATGATACATTTAATTTTTGCCTATCAAAACTCCTAAGAATAAATCCAGAGAAGAATGCCATTTTTGACTTAATCAAATTTGAAAACCATTTGGAGAAATTAAATTTAAATAATCTTAAACAACCTTTATTTATCCGTCTATCAAAATTTATTTACAAGATATTTAAAAGTGGTCAATCATCAATATTACTAAAAACAACTTTTGAACGTAACTATGAATTTAATAAAGGCCATTATTTAAGGAACTTAAATAAATTTAGTTTTCCAAGCAAAGGGAAATTTAATGATCATGTTGAAGAAAAATTTGGTTATTTCTACTCTAAATTTATTAATACGTTTATTTTAGATGAATTAAAAATTGACCAATTGCTCTTTATGAATAGAGTGAAAAATAATGTAAACTTAAATATACGAGAATTCATTAAAATATTTGACAAATTTGATTTAAATATCAAGTTCGAAGCTATTAACTAAATTAGAATTAAATTTTTACTTTTCTTTTTTATTTTATTTTGAATAAATGGGTTCGATTGGCTCCTAAGAGTTTGACGTTGGTCTCTCAATCGTATTGAAATTTATAGACCAAGCTAACCAAAAACTAAGACAATTTACCTTTCATTACACCTTATTTAGCTAAGATTACCAAAAATTTGCCAAAAAATTGAAAAAAATACACAGACCTAAAAAAGCTAAAAATTTTAGATAATTTTAAAGATCACACAGAGGTCGAAAGAAACAATTTAAATAAACTTTTGGTGATATACTGTATAAGTAGTGTAATTATTGCACAAATTTATAATGCTCTGATTTGAATATTTTTCAGGTCATTTATTTATATTTTTTAAACAACGTCTGGGCCCTGGAATTTCTTTTATTCTAGCAAAAGAAAAACAACCATTCAAAATAAAATTGTTAGGATCAATTAAATTATTTAAATGAAAATAATTCTATCAAATAATTTTGTATATTCTATTTTTCATTAGGACTAATGCATTAAAAGCAAAAAATCATTTTATAAAAGTATCCAGTGCTTTTTGAATATTCTGGAAAAGAGTTTAATAAGACTGGGTCCTGATTTTCGCGTTTATTCTTAATTTTTTCATTAGAAAATGTTTTAGAGCATTTTCCTAAAGTGTAAATATATTCAACAGTGTTATATTTAGTATTGCATTCATATGAGTTGTAAAGATATTTTGCAATGGTTAGTTCTATTTTGTCGATGCAACATTCATCAAATAGATTGCATTGAGAACAAAAACAATATTATGATATTGTTCCTAGGGTAATTTACGTCGAGGAATTCGATTTTGATATTATTTTTATGATCTGATCTCATTTTAAAGCTGAAAAACAGGCATTTTTATCGAATTCAAATACGGGCGGAGCCTTGTTCTAACCGACGTAAAATTCGTGCTCAGCTCGTCGAGAGGATTTAGAAAATATATAGAACATATGCAATATCTGAAAAAAAGATCGTTTCCGCGTTATTCTTCACTTATTCCAATTGTACTTTTAATAAAATTAGGTCCTGGGATCGGTATGCTTAGTTTAAAATTCATATGTATTTTTTCAGCTAAACCTGAACATTGATGAGTAGCTAAATTTTATTTATGAAATTAGATACACTTGAATATTCTTTAAATGAATCATTAATTACAAGTTGAAGCGTATGAGAATGAGCGTATAAGACTTTCCAGTCTTAACAAATGGATTGTTCTTCAATTAATTTCTTTTTTTTTTTTGATTGTCTCTTTATCTGGGACTAAAATAAAAACAGGACTAATTATTTTGTAGGACTAATAAAAAATAAAGAAAAACGGGACTAAATATAAACGAGACATTTATTAAATATAAAAAAGTGGTTTCTAAAGTAAATCTGAGACGAAAAAAATATGGGGCTTATTAATTAATTGATTTTTTAGATGATATTTAATTGATGTTCATTATTTGTTCGAAATTCACTAAATAAGTAAATAACTGCTTAAGCAATTTTCAAAGTTTATTGCTTCTAAATAATGATACTGGCAGCCTAAAACTTTAATTGACCGGTAATAAAAACGAACAACATCTATTTATGATGATTCCAAATGAGCAACTTTCAAAATTTCTTGATTAAAGACTGATAAGGACATCTGTTCCATATATCAACAATTAATACTAAACGTTTGATAAAATCAAGATTTTATATGTACCATAGAAATGTATTTGTTTAGACTTTTTCGTGGTCACTATTTTATTTACCGTTATTTCTTCATAGAGTATTTTTATGATTCACCAATAACTAAGTTAATAAAAAAACTATATTATTGCGAGGAAAGAGCGCGCTCTTTTGGTGGTTAACTAATGACAAAACATAATTTGCACCTAGATTTGGTGTCACAAAGTTTACAATTACCAATCAATTGTCTTATTTAACTGATTTTTTTATTACAATTAGGTAAAAACAAATTAAGTCTCAATTTTATAAATAAAATCCCGTGAAGATGCCTTAGCTGCCGAGTGGGACTTCATCAAAAAAAAAAAAAAACTACTTGTGAGTCAAACAGTTAGGGAAAGAAACCTACGGGACAGGGAACGCGTCCTGGCAATCCGGAAAGCACAGTTAGACGTAAATGAAAGAAAGTTTAATGAACTGTTACAGGAACAGGTTCAAAAACAAATGGAACATTTTAAAAAACCCAAAAACAGAGTTACCTCAACCGACACTTTACCCCGTATTAGTAGGTCAAAGCACTGGTGAAGCTCGGAGCAAGATAGTCGATTAAAAAAGAACAGTCAGTTTAAGACCCTTAAAATGCTTTTTTTACATAATTAGGCATCATGTGATTTTTTTACAATTTGTAACTTAATTTTCTTATAAAAGGCATTTAGACCTAAATTTTGAAAAAAAATTTTGCAAGATTTTTTTCTATTTTACATTTTCAAAATTTTTTAAATGCGTAATTCACTTTTTTAACAATTCATTCTCATGTTAAATTTTGAAATATAATTACGCAATTTTTTTTTAAAAATTAAAATTGAAAAAAAATCTTGCCATTTATTCTTTTTTGATAAATAGCCGTTCGGCCTTTTAATTTTAAAAGTTTCCAGTCAGTTGCTTAAATAGTATTTTCATTAACTTCCAAAAATTATTTTTGAATTCATCTTTGAATAAATTTTTCAAAATTCATTTGTCTTCTGGAATGAGTTTTTTTTTTCACTCGGTATAATTTTTTAAATTTTCATTTAAATCAGTTAAAACACATTTTTATAATTTCTATTTCTCGCTTGAAACTTTTTCTAGGCAAAAAAAGAAATCAGTTTTATATACTTTGGACTCTCCTCTTTAAAACATAGCTTCCCGTTTTTTGACTAGATCTTTTTTTTTTTTTCCTATAAATTAAAGCAAAACCCTAATTTTGTAATAAAATAAAATGGGAAGAGTAAATAAAAAGAAATTTCAAGTAGGAAAAATGCATAAAAATTTGAAAAAATGATGGAGAATTATTTATTGAAGAGCCGTGTGAATACATGAACATTCCACAACAAGAAATTGAGGACAATTTATATGATTTCGGTATGGTAAATTATAGAAAAAATTATTCAAATTACGGATGTACAACCAATGTTGAATTAAGAGATTCTTCTACTCAAACTTCAAACTTAGGTACTTCAAATTGCTTGAAAATTGTTTTAAAAAAATTTGATTTGAAAAATATAGCAGACCTGAGTTCTTTCCTAAAAGATAGTATAGGTTCTTTGAATTCAATTCATAATAGAATATTTAGTTTAAATATTTAATCAATTTTACGAAAATTAAACATTAATTTCGAATCCACATGAGAAATATTGTCTAATTTACGTCTAATGGGCATCCAGAGACGTCATGAATAGGCTTTGACCATCATTGATATTTATTAATGACGGATTAAGGCTTTTCGAAGAAAGAAAACTAAACGCTAAACTTTTGGATTGATTTTGGTCGGATTTAGATATGTATTCCAGTGGTTCAAGCTACCAAGAAGTTTCAACTGAATTATTCAGGCAAAAGCACGGAGTAACACTCAATTTCATAAAAAAAATAAAAATTTTAATATCAGATTAAATATTGATACTTAGTTTAATTCTTTGCAAGAAAAAATCTCATTAATTTATAATAAATTTTTTAAATAATAAAAATACGTTTTAGCTTGTGGTGTTTTATTTCTAAATTATGAAACAAACCGAGTAAAAAAAAAGCTATCTTTTACTTGAAATAGGTCTGTAAGTAAAATAAAGAAAAAATGAGGTTCCCGATAATTATACCCTAGTCGGAATAGATTTTAAAGACAAAAATTCCAATATTTATTATTTTTTTATTTTTTCGCTTAAAAAATACTCAAAAAACTTACTGCAGGCGTAGAGATTTGTGTTTCTAGTAAAAAATAATTTAAATTTTCAGAATTACCCAAAAAAAAGATTTTTGATACATGTAAATCCAAAATACCCGTAAAAATACTTAAATTAAGAAGGCCGTTTAATGACACGATAAAAAGTTAACCCATGATTTTTTTTTTGATAAATTTGAATTTTTCATCATGAAAAACCCAAAAATGAATTTTTTTTCAATTTTTAAGTCATTTTGACTTACTACGGTTTATCATTTGGGGCACCTTAACTTAAACTATGAAATAAGGGAATCGAGATATTTGGAGATTAGAACACCCAAAATAATTTAGCATAAAATTTCGTAAAAAGTAAAAGGCTAAAAAAGATTATTTTTTTCCAAATTTTACCTTTTCTAACTAAAAATAAAAATTTTCAAAAAATATTTTTACAGCTTTCTACTGTAATTCGATTATTTTATTGTTTATTAAAATTTATGTTTTTTCATTCAATCTTACTATCATTTTAACAGCTAAAATATCTTAAGATATTACAATAAAATAACATATTTTTTCTTTTAATTGAAATTAAATCTTCTCTCTTACTGTTCGTAGATGTTAATTTTTTTTCCAATCTTACGTAAAATTAGTATAATTTGGTAAAAAATTTAAAAATTTAAAAAATTTTTTTTGGAAATTTTTTACACAAAAAATGAAAACTAAGAAAAAAAAGTCAACTCTTTCAAAAATCAATTTTTTTTGGCTTTTAATTTTTTACCTAAAATTACGTAAAAATCACATTTGAAATCAGTACTGTATTGCGAAATATAAGATTGAAATTCTCTAGGGCTACTCTAAATGATTGAAGCTTTTTGTTTTATTTTTCATTCAATTTATTGAAAAATGATTAATTTTTAAGGATTTCATTAAACAAGCTGAACGATTTTGATATCATAGACCAAATGAATGTGATTATAAATACATTTAAAAAAACGGGTTTATTATTAATTTAAAATATAAAGGAAATTATTTTTGATAAATTTTTAAATTTATAAAAAAAAAATTATCCCAAAAGATTCATTTCTAAAATGAAAATTAAAGCCTTAGGTTTCTTTCTTATTTTATTAAAAGTCCAGTTAAAATATTGTACTCTTTACTTTGATGATTATTGTATGAATTATAATCCGTCAATAAATTGTTTTTGTTCCGAATGTAATTTTTTCGATGATTGCTGCATCGACAAAAAGGAACCTCTCATTTCGCAATATCCTTACAATTCATACGAATGTAATACAAAATTAAATAATTTTGAATACATTTACACTTTAGGAAAATGTCCTAAAACATTTTCTAATCAAAAAATTAAGAATAAATGCGAAAATGAGAATCAAAGTTTTATAAGCTCTATACCAGTTTATTCAAATAAGACTGGATTTTTTTATAAAAATATTTATTGCTTTTTATGCATTAGTCCTAATGAAAAAATTGAATTTATAAAAATTTTCAGTTTAATAATGCCATATTCAAATGAATCAATTGATACACAGAATTTAATTATAAATGGTAGTTTCTCCTTAACCATAATAAAAGAAATTCCAGAACCTAGACGTTGTTTGAATAGTATAAATCAATGTCCAGAAAATTACTCAAATCAAAGCATAATTAATTTGTGCAAAAATTTCACTGCTTATAGATACTCTTCGGACGGAAGGGTCTACAAAAATGAATTTTGTGGTTTATGTAATGTACCAAATGAAAAATTAAATAACCTACAATTGAATGGACTAATTATTGGTGATAGTATACAGATTTTATTTGACTTGAGCAATTTAGGTGAAGATATTCAAATAAATATAAATGTTACCCATAGAAATAATTTAATTTTTGCATCATCAAACACAACAATTAAAGGAAATGAGAATAAAAGTGAAATTAAAATTTACATAACTCTAATTGGACATTTATTGTCCATTATATCCTTAGGGATTCTCATAATATTTTGTTTACTAAGAAAAAATTTTAAAAATATGTCAGGACTAATTTTAATAAATCTAAGCGTTTCCTTACTATTGTCCCAGGCATTTTTTATAATGTCAATTTTTTTGACAGATTATGAGAAAAATTCATTTGAATTTTATTTTGATTCCTTCGACAATCTCATTAAACAAATCAAATTAATTTTGCCATGTTACTCAATCTCACTCTTGACCCACTATTTTTATTTGGCATTTTTTCTATGGTCCAATATAATGGCTATCGATTTGTATAAAATGTTTTTGAAGTCAAATTTATTGTTGAAAATTAAATTGAAAAAAAAGTTGTTAATTTTGTTTTATTTGTATGGTTGGCTAGGACCTGTTCTAATAGTGATTGGAATGATTTTTAAAAATTTTAATAGATTGTCGTATGGTTATCGTAAATGTTTTATTTCAAATCAAATGGATTTATTTATGTTTTTCATTTTACCAGTGGCATTGGTTATTTTAGTAAATTTTATTTTAGTTTTGTTAAGTATTCGTCTAGTAATTGGTATTGATAAGCAAAAAGCTGATTTTTTACAAACAGAGAACGAAAATAAACAAAAGCTAATTAGTAGATTTGTCTTATTCGTTAAGCTTTTTTTAATTACTGGTTTAACATGGATTTTGGGTATTGTGAGTTCGTTGACTAATGATCAAAATTCATTTTTATGGTATCCTTATATTGTTTTGAATTCATTACAAGGATTCTTTTTAATGTGCTCTTATCTATTAAAATTTAATCATTTATTATTTATTAAAAAAAATAAGGGTCATTAAAATCTATACAAAAAAAAACGTAATTTATTCTAAAAATATTAAATAATTGTGTCTTGTTGTCTATTAGTCAGCTGACAAATGTTCAGAAAAATGAATTTCGAAAATTTGTCGGACAGTTTATAAAGTTCATAAATTGTCCGCGGAACTAAATTCTAGAAAATTTAGAAAAATAAATAAATTATTTATATAAAAGATTTTATATAATCGCTATAAAAAAAATAAAACTATAAAAAAATATGAAAATTAAAAATAAAATTTTATTTGTAGCTGAACTAATTTGTTTTTTCTATTTCTAAATATTTTTTCTAAATATTGTCCTTAATTTCACCTTCGTTACGAAAAAAAACAGAAAACGAAAAAACGGAAAAAAACGAAACATTTGTTTTTGAATTTTATTTATTTGTTTTTTGGAAAACGAAGAAAAACGAAAAAATTTTTCAAATTTTATTTAATTGTAAATAGAAACAGAAAAACGAAAAACTATATTAACCCTAGACATGATATGTGGGGTGCAAACTAACCCCACATTTTTTTTCCATAATTTTTTTTCTCATAATAACTGTAAATTACCATTAAAAGGATTTAAAATTATGT
>NTPY01000259.1:448532-480439 GCA_002922825.1 Brachionus calyciflorus
GGAGATTTTTCAGAATAAAAAGATAAAATTTTGACATAATGTTTTTCAATGAGCTTATTTAAATCACAATTTCTTTATATCACACTTTTTTACCGGAACCGATGGGGTGATATAAACGCGCAGTTACTGTATAATGGGCACGTAAATTCGACTTTGTTGGTTACATCGCCAATTAAACCACAAAATTTACCTTTTTAAGGTTTCCGAGATCATAATTTGAACTCGCTTTTTTAGACAAAACCAATACCCTATTTTTGATTATTAGGGTCTACCAAGGTGATTGCTCAAAAAACAACGGGACCTTCTCTTGACTCAGTACGGAGCTATAACCCCCCTTTGATTTAGGACCCTGTATCAAGCTCTACAAAATTAATATTTTGGACCAATTTTTTTTTGCAAATTCGTGTTCAGCGACTCAAGTTTAAAGAAAAATCTTTTTTTGGATATATGTTGAATAAAGAAAAATCTTTTTTTGGATATATGTTGAATGTCCTTTAATCGGCAGTCTTTTTATAAATCATTGTCTAATATTAGTTCTTTACCAGTGGAACATTGTACTGATACAGCTACAGGAGAATTTTCTAAGACTTTGGCATCTACTAAAACATAAATTTCGCTAAAAACGCTTTAGATATTTATCACTAAAAAAACTTGAAAAAGTCACATTAAGTGGTAAAATATTTTGCGCAATAAAACTGCTTTTTTAAAGTTTTTCCGGCGATTTTTCAATAAAAAAGATGTCAAAAAATTTATTTTTTTTATTTAAGCTGTTTTTAAAAAAAAAATTTTAAGTTTAGTAAAAAACAATTTATAATATTAAAATTGAAAATTTATAAATTCTCTATAAAACTTACTATAAGTTTTTTAAAATTAATTGTTATTTTTAAAAGGAAAATAGGAAAAAGTAATTTTTTACAGTAATTTTCCAAAAAATGAATTGAAATTGAATTTTCAAAATTTATTTTCTCTATAAAAAATAAAGTTGTTTTATCAAATGTTAAATATTATAGTCCCCAGTCTCTCCTTCAAAAATGAACAATTTCAGTCCAAATTGTTCATTATTTGGCGAATTAATCATATCATCAAATTACCGATAAAAATAGGGATGTTGCACATTTTATTCTCGTAACGGTCCGTTATACTTTTAAATCTAAATAATATTAAATTTTTTAGGACAATTTTTTCTCTTAATAGTATTTATTTCTTCTAATTTTTTTATCTTCTTTTTTTTAACTAATATAATTATTTTAAAAAATTTAGCCTCTAAAATTATTAAAATTATCAACTTATCATAATAGTTAAGGTTAGCGAACGCGCCGAGCTTCGAAAACACTGAGTTCGAATTCGGCCTAGCTCTCGGTTTTTCGAGCGGAGCGAGCACTCTTAGCACTCATCATTCTGGTTATCAATTTTAATTCAGAATATTTTCGAAGTTTTATGTCACTAAAGACATGTGTTATTACGGTTTGAAAACAGCTATCTCAAAACTATCGTTTATTATGTGATTAACATTAGACTGGTTTGTAGATGCCATTAGGAAGTCTAGTTGAAGTATGACATGTAGTTCCATTAGTATTGATATATTTACTTGAAAACTTTAATAAAAAAATTAAAATTAAAAAAAAACGTAAGTTTATAATTGAAAAATTGTCTGTTATAAATCATCTTTTAATCGGGTGTCATATATTGGAACTTGACCAACTGGTAGAAGTTGACCAGGGTCTCCTATTAATATAACCGACATTCCTCTTAATAATTGATCTTTATCTTTGGCTTGCTGAATCAACGATCAATTTTGCCAAACATTTTTTAACCTAGGAGAGAGAATTCATCAAAAATTAATAAATCATTAGCTAATTTAATTGCAATTTCTTTTTCTTGAGATTTCAGTTTAGAAAATTCTCTTGAATAATTAAACTCATTATTATTTAGTCTGTGACTTCAAGCAAGCGTCTTTGCATTTAGTGGCTATAATCTTTTTAATGGGTGCCATTTTGATATTTTTTTAGGCTTGTATTTCTTAACTAATGTTTTTAAATTTTCTTTGTATGTTTTTAAATTTCTAATTGGTTTCGAAAATTCTTATTTGAAATAAAATTTCTTTTATTTAGGGCACTTGATTTTTTCATCAATATTTTAAGAACTTTTATATAGACTAAGAAATATAATTGCAAATTAGAAATCTTTGACCAAAAAATATTCGTTGAAAAAATTTAGAAATTTTATTTTTTGGTATAGAATTTTTGGTGTTAAATAAGAAATTTCAGTGACAAAAAAATAAAAAATCATTTTTTTTATACAACATTAAAGAAAAAATAGCCCTTAATAAAATTCTCTTTTTTCCGGAAATATGGTATTTAGGAGAATTGCAATCTTTAATTAAAAAAAGAATAATTGAAACTTTTTTTAAAAATTAATCTTTGTAATTATCTATAGTAATTTCAAAAATATACATTATTTATTATTCTCAACAGGTTTTAGCTAACATTTTCACACATTAGATATATATTTGAGGTCATGTCGACTATGTGAACACATGATCACCAAAAAATCGTACATTGGGCATAAGTCGACTTTGTGATCATTTTGTTCACCAAAAAGATGTTCACTTTATATCTGAACATTATTCTTTAAAAAAATAGTTGAAAAATAAAATCGTGAACAATAATTTATTTTGATTGAGTTAGCTTTTTAACTAGTTCAATATTTTTTAACTCAATGATAAACTTCACTCCAGTCAAAATATTGACATCTGATTTTTTTTTAATTTATTTCAAAAATTTAAATTATTATGTCTCTTATTTGTCTCAATCGCCTCTTTATTCAATAAGTTGGTCGTTTTCTTCATTTTTTTAAAACGGTCTAACTATTTTCTACTTTCCTTATTAGATATAGGATTTCTAAATACGCCTGTCGTGTCTGCTTATGATGCTCGTTCCTCGCAATAAAACTAGGGTTTATGGTTTGAGGAACCTTAACATACCAAAAATTTTATAAAAACTAGAAGAAAAACGCAATTTTTTATTGTCGAACCTTTACGTAATAATTCAATTTAAAATGTGCGACTACAAATTTTTTCAAATAAAAAAATCCTGTGATCATAATTATTGCGCATAAAAATTAATTATAAAATTATGTTCGCGTGCGATCACAATTGTTATCGCATAAAAGGCAATAGTCTGATTTAAATCAGACTATTGCCTTTTACAGTAATTTTAATAATTAAAAAAATTTTTTGAATATTTTAGGCTTTTTTCTACTACAAACTTTTGAGATTGTTAAATTATTTCTTGTTTTATACGTGATTGTCAAGACTCGTTGTTATTGTTGGCAAATTATGCTTAAGACTTTCATGAGCATTCCATGTTTCGATATGTAACCTATCTGTTTTATTAGGTCTGCCTATATAATTATTTATTATGTATTTTTCAAACTTTTAAGTTCACTGATAAATAATTTTTTCGAGATATAATATTAAATTCGAGGTTTTTACCTTTCGAGATTTTCATTCTCTACAAAATAACATATAAAAAGTGGTGTCCCGACTTTCATAACCTTCCAGGACAATTTAGGGTCTAGGTGGTGGTCAAAACCGAGAATATTTCATATTAAAAAATAAATAATTTTTTTAATTCTAATATTTTCGGAAACTAGACAAAATTCTGTATAAGTTAGTAAATTTTCATAATTTTATCAAGATCCGAAAATAATTTTTTTTTAATTCGAAAAAACCGCCAAGCATTTTTGGGAATTTTTGGTAAATTTTTATAAAAATAGAAATAGTAAAAGTAATAAAACTTTATTCTCCCAAAACGGTGGAAAAAAGCTTAAACAAAATCAAAAATCTTTAATTGAAAAAATTTAAATTTTGATTTTTAAAACTACAATCTGGTAAAGATTAAAAATAAAAATTTTAATTGAAAGATGTTTATTAGATTTTGAGATTTCGTCTAAAAACTTTTTATATCGTTTAATTAATTTATTAATCGATTTTAAAAAAAATTAAAGGCTTTATTTATAGGTAAAGATCTTAAGCGTCCAATTATCTATAATCTAAAAAGATTTGTTAATCTTTCATGAAACCATTTGTCGGTTATATAAAATATTACTATAGTATATGAACAAGTAATCAAATATAATAGATTTCCAAATTCTGAATAATTCCTGCAAATTTTTAGATATTTTGAGCAAAAATTTTCTTCAAGACTTTCGGTCAAAAGAAATAAAGATACCAAAGACTCTCCTATTCGTAATACGAGCAGAAAAAAGAAGCTTAAAGATAAGTTAAATAGTACTCTTATTTCTTTTTTTTTTATTGTACTAAATTTTCCATATCGGTCTTGGTCACTAAAAAAATTTTGAGAACTAATTTTCTTAGGAAAAATAGACTTTATAAATTTAACAAAAAACATAATCTCAAATAAAATTAATACGATAACCAAAACGATGTCATTAAGTAAAAAATTAATAATGTTGTAAGAGTAGTGTATTGTATATATAACAGCTCTTTTAAAACTATCAGAATAAAAAATCTTTGATTTTGATTAGACATGCTTGTATGGGATATAATTGCACATAATTTACTATTGAATGTATAAATGTTCTGCAATTTTTTTGCGATATAATTAAAACATGGGATAAAAAAAGGGGATATAACAAAACTAAGTTTATAATGAAATAGATTAAGGGAAATCGGTTCTGTAAAATTTCGGGGATAAAAAAAAGATGGGATATAATCTAGACGGGACATAATCGAGCTTTGACTGTATCTCCCACATAAAAAAAAGTGGTCAAACTATATATCAGCTTGTAGATCCCGACGAGTTGATCACGAATATAATATTTTTTAGTTGCAGAGACGTTCCATTCAGAAGCTACGGGACTTTAAACTTGCAAAAACAGCCTTTAATATAGCACTTTTTTTTCTTCTTTTTTCGTGCAACTCTTCTTTAATATAGCACTTTTTTTTTCTTCTTTTTTCGTGCAACTCTTCTTTAATATAGCACTTTTTTTTTCTTCTTTTTTCGTGCAACTCTTCTTTAATATAGCACTTTTTTTTTCTTCTTTTTTCGTGATTTTTAAGATTTTAAAAATACTGTTTTTGCAAGTTTAAAGCCCTGTATCTTCTCCTTCAACTAAAAAATATTATATTCGTGATCAGCTCGTCGAGATCTACAAGCTGATATATAGTTTTAGTCGATTTGGCGATCGCGTACCATCTCGCCCATGTTAGCCTAAGCCTAATTACAGTACAAAGCTAAAATAAGTTAACGGCGTGTTCGAACATTTTCAAACATGTTTTCGAACAATTTTCGAACAGTGTCTGTTTCTGTTCGAACACTGTTTGTTTTTGTTCGAGAAATGTTTGTTTCTGTTCGAACAGTGTTCTGTTTATGCTCGTGTTTTCGTTAACTTATTTCAGCTTTGTACTGTATAACCCATGCATTTACCATGTTTCTTTGGTTGTAAGCGCGGCTTTGGTTGTTAGAAAATTATTTGAAAATTAATTTTTTTGATTTCTTAATTTTTATTATAATAATTTTTTAAATTATGCTCATAGCCACAAAAGTCACACTTAATCTTTTCCTAATTAGCCTATTGGATCAAGTATGACTAAATTAGGACAAGATATCAAATCTTTGAGGATAACTTGTGACAAATTGAGATGTTGAAAAATAACGTAATATTTTGCTTATTTAAAAATTCTATTTTTTTAATAAAAAAAATTCTCATTTTCAGAAAAAAGATTTTTGAAAAATGAATTTACAAAATAGTTTTGAAATTCCACTTTAAATGTCGCATTTAATTTTTTTTTTAAATATTAATTTTTGTGTGCTCGAAACAAGCATTTAAATTCGAAATTTTAAATTGTAACGCAATGCGCCGCAGTACAAGGTATTACGGGTTTTTGATATCATGTCTTTTTTCAAAATTGATTCTTTTTAAAATTAGTATATTAAAAAAAATTAACAGAGAATGGAAATTAATGCTTTGTCATCAAGGAATTCGAATAATATACTGGGATTTGAAGCTCACAGAATTCTAAGAAAACAAAATTTTCTTTTAAAAATAAATTTTTCATTAAATCGATTTTCTATTCATAACATTATTTCCTTTTAAAAATTCTTGAATAAATACTAGACTTGTCAAAAAGCTTTACATCAGTATGCTATTGAACATTTTTTCTTCTTATTTTGACTCGGTTTGTAGACTCGGAGATGACTCGTTATATATCCTATTGCGACTAGCTTTTGCCTAGAAAATTATTTAATTTGAATATTTCATTAACCGAAACTTTTCTGATCTTCCAATTTTTTCCCAAAACTATCCAAATAAAATTAAAAAAGCTAAAAATTGAACTGATCGATTTGAATTGATTCGTAACCTAAAATTGCCAGACAAGACAAGAAAATTTAATTACTTTTGGTCCCTCATTTTTCATAATTTTTAAACATGATTAATCATGAAAAAAATGTGAACAGCTCCAACATGAAAGCTTTTTTTATTCGATGGATTAACAAATAAGCTGCAAAAGAACCCGTTTTCACTGAATTTTTTTTTTCACCATAATTCTAAGAGTACTAGGGAAAGACTTATTTAATTCGGCAACCAACAAAAAAAAAACGCTTAAGCGTTTTTTTTTTTGATATAGCCGTTAAAATTTTTAAGTAGCCTTTTTGAGATATTTTTTATTAATTAGAGTTTAAATACAACGTTTTTTACGGTCTTATACCCTTTTGTAGTCTAAACCTCGATATCGCCACGCTGATTTCAAGTTTACCACCGAAGCGCAATAATAAGTTTGGATTTTTAGATTAATTTTCTTTTAATCTGGTCTCTAGTGCTTCTTCTAGTGATCCGAAGAAAAAGCTAACGTCGCAATCGAATCAATACCTTAATATCGATTGTCCCCATTTTTATACTCGAGTAACTTAAGGCCAAATAAATGGTGTCTCTACTTATATTTGCTTATTAATTATTTGTGATTTTAGTCGGTTAAGCCAACAATGACTCACGTAATCTCTTTGATAAACAAAAGGTGAACAAGATTTAAATTAGGTGAATTTTTTTTTAATTTTTTTACACAAATCTATATTTATACGATTTTTAAATATTAATTGGTTTTTGAATAAAATTTTTTTTAATTTTTGTTTAATTCTTACAATAATAAAAAACAGAAAAGTTCAATTAATTTTAGTTCATTTTTATCCTACAAAGCTGTGTTATTATAAGTACCCGCTCTCAAGCAAAAAAGACATTAACGGATAGGATGTACAGCGGTTCTAATATAAATGTAACGTCAACCGTAACTTTTGACCGTAACCGTAACCAGTATTAATCACCAGATTTTAAGTTGTTTGAGCTATGGTTACGGTTACGGTCAAAAGTTACGGTTGACGTTACATTTATATAAGAACTACTGTAAATTCCGAGGCAACATTATTTATTATTTAATGATTGATCTTATAATTTAAGACTTTTAATCACTAAAGAACTCATTAAACCCCCTCCCCCATCCATTTTTCAACAAATTGATACTTTATTCATTAAAATCGAAATGTAAATTTAAAAAAAAACACGAGGAGATCATATTTTGGGAGCCAAATTAAAATTTTAATTTCGAATTTTTTTAACTATGGTTAACTTTTGACCAAACCTTGATGAAAAAAAACAAGTCTAGAAATTCAATGAAACAGTGTTAAAAAAATGTATATTACATAAGAGTGACATTATTAAATGATAATAAAATTCTTTAATGTAACATTATAAAAAAAAACCTGTCACTTTAATGTTCAAATTATAAAATACATTATTGTCACTTTAGAGAGATAGAAATATTGGCATTAATGTCCCAACTATCAAATTCATATAATGTACGATAAAAAATCTTTGACTGGGTTATTCTTAATTTTTATTTGCATAAAACGAATGTGAAGTTTTTATAAAATTACATTAACCATTCTATTTCCGGTTTTGCACAAGTTACATAAGTCTAATTGCACAATGCCAAAAATATTAGGCAAAAATAAATTTAATTCCTTTAAAAATAAAAATCAAGCCAGAAAGAGAACTTTTAATTGCTCGAAAATTCCAAATTGAAAAATTTATCAACTTTCACAATATTCTTAGATTATTTTTTTTGTTTAATTTCAAAATCTTCATGCAATTTAAAAAAAAATTAAAAAAAAAATTTCAAAAAAAAAACACGATTGAAAATTATATAAGAATTAAAATAAATGCAAATTTCCTCTAATGAGACATTCATTTGGAATTTTTTTCTCATAGATTATATTTATTTATAAATAGAGGCTATGACAACTCCTTTTTCTAAATTTACCAAAATAACCCCTAAAAAAAAAACTTTTAAACTTTTTAGATTAAACTAAACTTAAAATAAAAAATAATCCATTTTTAAATACAAACACACAAATAATTATCTCTAAATTTTTTTAAAAATGAATTCTGGCTTTGGCTCATTTGGCTCGCCATGTAAGTACACTTATTTGAATACTTTAAAATTCTCCTAAATAATTTTATAAATTTAGCCGGGTTCAATACATCGAGCTCACTATTTTCGTCAACACAAAACCGTCCTGGCGGTCTATTCGGTTCATCGACGACTACAACTGCACCAGCTACATCAACTGGTGGTCTCTTCGGATCAACTACACCCGCAACTACAACTACTAGCTTCGGTGGTTTTGGTACATCAACAACACCGACACTAACATCGGCACAAACAGGGACTGGGCACGTTAAATTTCAAGCTCCAACTGGTCAGGATACAGTGACAAAAAATGGTGTACAATCAACAATAACAACAAATCATCAATGTATAACTGCAATGAAAGAATACGAGAATAAATCCATAGAGGAATTGAGAATGGAGGATTATCAGGCTAATCGTAAATTTCCACAACAAACGTCTGGATTCGGCACATCGACTAGTTTATTTGGTAGTAGTACACCAGCGACAACAACGAGTGGATTCGGTTCGACTGGTCTATTTGGCTCAACATCAACAACTACTGCTGCTAAACCGGCATTTGGTGGCTTTGGTACAACAACAACAACGACTACACCGAGTACGACTACAGGTCTATTCGGTTCGACACAAGCAAAACCAGCTTTCGGTGGTTTTGGAACCACAACAACTACAACGGCACCAACAACTGGTTTTGGTGGTTTTGGTACTCAACAACCAACAACTACAACTTCGACTTTTGGTTCAACTCAACCATCAACAAGTCTTTTCGGTGGTCTTGGATCAAGTGGTACAACAACAACAACTGGTACTGGTACTAGTCTATTCGGATCGACACAGCCTACTACTACAGGCACTAGTCTTTTCGGTTCTACAACAACTCAACAACAACAAAAACCACTTTTTGGTGGTTTTGGTTCAACAGCCACAACAACAGCGACACCTGCGAGTACATTTTCGTTTGGTACAACACAACCAGCAGCGACAACAACACCAACAACTTCAATTTTCGGTCAAACTCAATCACCATTGTCAACTGCAAAACCATTTGGTGGATTCGGTACAGGAACAACTACGACTGGATTTGGTAGCACTGCTACAACTACGACTCCATCGACTGGATTATTCGGATCGACAACAACACAACAAAAACCAGCTTTTGGTCTTGGCACAGGTACTACAACTACTGGTACTACAGGTTTTGGTACTGGATTTGGAACAACAGCTACAGGAACGACTGGAACTACTGGAGGATTATTTGGAAGTGGTGGATTTGGAACTACGACAACACCAGCTGCAACTGCTTCACCATTCGCAGCAACTACGACAACAGCTACTCCATTCGGACAAACTACCACTGGAGGTTTGTTCGGATCAACTCAACCGGCTCCAACTACAGGAGGTTTATTCGGCTCAGCTCCAACTACTACTTCAACTGGATTTGGAACTACTGGATTCGGAACACCCACTCAACAACAAACAACGACACCATCAATTTTCGGCACGACTACAACTCCATCAACAGGAGGTGGTCTATTCGGTAGTACGACTACTCAACCAGCACAAAGTACTTTTGGTACTGGACTTGGTTTGGGAACAACTACTACTCAATCAACTGGACTTGGTTCATTTTCTCTCGGCCAACCAACAACCTCTTTTGGTCTTTCTCAACCCGCTCAACAAACAGCTCAAATTCAACAACCACAAGTTCCAACAGTACAACCTCTAGTTCAACAACAATTGATGGCATTGACCAATTCACCATACGGCACTGCTAGTTTATTAAAAACTCAACTACAAGATTATTCTAAAAAAGAGGATATTTTCAAACCAGTAAGTCCAATAGCCCAACGTCCATATATTACAGAAGCCACCTCACCACCCAAAGTACCCAATGTTCTAAGTCAAATAACCCAACCTAGTGAATACAAAGGCGGTCTATCACAAACTCTCAAATTAACCACTAAACCCTTGACTCAAATAAGCAAAAAAACCGATTTGTTCGAGGGCTTAGACGAAGAAGAAACACCAGTTTTTTATCCAAGAAAAAATATCAAAAAATTATTATTTAAACCACAAGTTGATCAGAGTTCTCGTTTGTCATCGACATCGAATACATCAATCAATGGCGATACACAATTCCTACCGAGAAAACCGAATTTATTCACTAATGAACAAGCTCAAATAACTAATGATTTAACAAATGTATCCGATGATGGTACAGATAATCATAGTGAAATAAGTACACCACAATGTGAGCCACATCCAGCTGGTATTGTACTCGAAAGACCAGGTTATTTTACGATACCGTCATTGAGTGAATTGGCAAATATGGTCGATGCAAAAACAGGTGATTGTATTGTTGATAATTTTGCCATAGGTCGTGTTGATTATGGTTGTATAACATACCCGGGTTTGACTAATTTAAAAAATATGAATTTGGATGAGATAATTCATATACGTCGTAAAGAAGTTCACGTTTATCCGGACGATACGAAAAAACCCGCAGTTGGTCAAGGTCTCAACAAACCAGCCGAGGTTACTTTACACAGAATATGGCCATCGGATAAACAAACTCGCATGCCTATTACAGATCCCAATAGAATTATAAACATGGGCTATAATAAAAAAATTGAAAAAGCTACTATTGAAATGGGCGCTCAATTTATTGATTATGATCCAGTGACTGGTTCATGGACGTTTAAAGTCAAACATTTTTCCAAATATGGTCTAGATGATTCGGATGATGAAGAAGAAGTCGAAATACAAACAACCACTGTCAAATTGCCCAATTTAGATCCTGTTATCAAGAAAGAAAAAGACATGATACAACGTCAAATGAAATTAATTGAATTGAGACGTTTTGAATTGCAGCAACAATCGAAAAAAAATTTGAGTACAATTACAAATCAACAATGGGACATAATCAAAGATTATGCGCCCAAGACAGACAAAAAATTTATTGACAATTCGAATATACATTTGGAATTGTCAACAGATGAGACTAGTGATCAAGACGATGTGGAAGACGAAGGACAGAGTGTTGGCGGTAGTGAAAATGGTAAAAAATCAATATGTAAACAATTGGTACTAGATCAAGAGGAGAGTGTTTTGGACGAGGATAAAGAGAATAAAATCTATCCGAGTTTAAATGGTTTTAGAAAGAGTGAGAATAAAGTTAAGACTCTATATCCGAATTTGGATAATTTACAAACAATTAGTAATCAATGTGAAGATATGATTGATGAGATTAAGGATGATGTGAATAATGAGACTGTTATGAATGAGGATAAAATGGACGAGTTGCCATTTCAAATGGATAAGTTTAGAGATAATAGAAAATTGGTCGATGCTTTTTTCAATGAGGATAAAGACGAAGACTTTTTTTCAAATAATCAAATTGTCCAAGACGAATATCCTTATGGTAAGTCAATATTTTAAGCATCATAAATGACATGCAATTTTATAGTTTTTATACTTTTTTTGTTTGTTTGTATTTACAGTTTCAAATAAATAGATAATTAAATAAAAAAGGATTTATTTCAAAGAATAAAATTTTTTTAAAATATTTTCTAAAGTTTAAAGTTAAGTTGGAACTTTCAAAATTTTATTTGATTTATTTAAATTTATTTCAGATCAAAAGATAAGATAAAGGGTTAAGGAATTTTTAAAATTATATGATTTGAAATTACTGCAGTTTTTTAAGAAAAATTATTTGGAATCAAAAATTGTTTTTTTTTTTTTCTAAACCTCGAAAGTAAGTAGAGTCTAAATTAAAATAATCGAGACACACACAAAAGTTGAAATAATGTGGTATTTTTTAGGTACTAAATTTTTTTTATGACAATTTCCTCTCTACATATAGATTTAAAATAGATTAGTCGTGAGTTTTCCGAAACCATAAACCCTACACTGTAAAAAATAAAAGCGACTTAGACACCATTTTTAGGCGCTACAACAAGACGTTATCTTGGAGAGTTTTCAAGACACTTTTTTCTTAAATATGACTATTAAGTGAGCCTTCCAAGGTATCAAAAAAATATATCGTTTTGAAGCTCTAGACCTCCTCTATTTTATATGAAAGTGACTAATTTTAATAGTGGCTATAAAAAAAACGTCTTAATTTTTAAAGTTAATTCTTAAAAAAAACAAATTTAGGCGCTTTTGAAAAGTGTCTTAGTCGCTTTTATTTTTTCTAGTGAAGTTTACTAAAAAAAATTTACAAAAAGCTAATAGTTCCAGTTCAAATTTTTGATTATCACACGAATTAATCAGGTTTAGAAAACACCGAAAATAGAACTAAGATGAAACAGCTTGTGAAACCTTAAATTTTTATCATTTCGTAGAAATTACTGAGAAATAATAAATTCGGAAAAGTAAACAAACTGAAAAATTAAGAAAAAAATCCGAGTGATTGTTTCAGGAAAAATAACTGATATTCTGGCCATTCAAATGTTTCAAAAATTAATATTCATTTTTCTTCAAATTTATTCATGAAGGTCACATTCATCCTCAAAAATAAATTTTCTTCATGAATGTTTATGTAAACTATCTGAAAAGAAACAGAATCGGTAAATTTTTTCTTAAAGTATGTGGTTTATTTTACTAGAAACAAATTGAACCAGTAATTTTTTATGATAACAATCAAATGCATTATTAAATTAAAGCGGTGCTATGATACGATGAGTTCACCATATTTTACGTAAGATATGGTAAATTAACGATATTTTATCATATTATACGTAAAAAACGCTAATCTGAACATTATTATTTTTGATAAAATATCAGTATTTAAAGTAAATTACCTATAATTTACTTAAGATTTAGTAAAACAGGAAATTTCTAAAAAAAATTTTCGGCAAAAAAAAAATTTGGAGAAAAAAATGTTTCGAAAATAATTTTTAGACCTAAAAACGAATAATTGGAAAAATTTATTTTCAACATATTTTTTTCTCCAAAGTTTTTTTTCGCCGAAAAGTTTTACGTATTTTTCCCTATCGAAACTTATTGATTATTCAGAAAAATTAGAAGCAATATAGCTCATCGTTTTGATTAATGTTTACATGTTTTAAATTTTTAAAAAGAGGATAAACTAAAATTGTTAAATTTCTAAAATTAAACTTTTCTTTTGTACATGTTGCAAAAAATTAAAATTTATTTTTTAATTTTTTGCTGAAAGAAGGGCGCTAAACCTTCAAGCAGCTGACCTAGCGGTTATTTTTTGTAAATAAATAAATAAAATAAAATAAATGTTTACCAGGTTTCTTTTTGCTAATTATTATCTCCGTATAATAGTAGATTAAAATTTGTTTTTTTTTCTTCTAAATTTAAAGCAAAATTTGGTGGTTTCAATCAAAAGCCAATAACTGGTAGTTTGTTGAAACGAGGCCTAGGTGGTATATCAAATTTAGACCAGGAAAACAAAATAAAACTAGGCGATACAAATGTGACCTTATCAGCTTCATTAACTGGTGACCAATTTCATGGTCAATCAAAAGTATTAAAACAGAACATTGGTAGTATGACCATAGCTGACGTTCAACAAAAAATGGTTTCCAAAGTCTTAAAACCTCAATTATGGAATCGTTTCAAGACTCAAAAACAAGTTCAACCAATTCGACGTGTTCCAATCGACTATGAACACAATGACGAAAAACTTAAAAATTTAAACATTAATTCCGATGCTCAAGTACCGTCTATTTCGTCTAAGAGTCTTATTGAATTTAAAAATTCTTTCACTAATAATTTAAATTGGTGTCTAACTGACTTGGGTTTGTTCAATTCACGTCGATTTAACATCAATTGGACAATGAATCCATCTTGTTACACTTACACTCAATTAGCTCCAGTGCCAAAAAATGCTACTTTTAGAAATATGTGTCTAGTCAAATCATTAAATACTCTAAGTCTACCAGAGACTATACCAGCACAAAAAATGAAAACAATTACAGAAAATACTGAGAAATTTCTTCAAATACAATTAGATTTAACTGATTTTGTTCACAGATCGAATAATTTAAATTTATTCAAAGTCAAGTCTGGAAATCAACTAGTCACTTTTCTAAATGAATGTACAGAAAATTTAAGAAATTCAATAGGTACTTTTTTTTAGTTTATAAATTTTTGAGTTTTTGTGTGTGAGAGAAAAAAAATTAATTTAAATTTTAAGTAGGCGATAATCCGGATGCTGATAATATTGAAAATATGAGAATTATATTGAGTTTATGTTCGAAATTGTGGGGTGATATACCCGATGAAGTCAAATCGAATAATTACGATTCGAATATGAGTCAATACGAAACGGAACAAATACGTAAGCGACTCTTATCCGAATGGTTAGTTCAAGTTAGTTCGCATAGAATCGAAAAGGAATGTAAATCTTTAAAATTTAATAAAGTAAGAAAATTAGAAAAATATAAGAAAAAAAAATATTTAAAGAATTTTAAATTTTAAGAATAAAGAGAATTATTTGAGTGCTATATTTAGTTATTTAAGTGGTAATCGTTTGTTGGATGCCTGTAATGTAGCTATTGAAAATTCAGACTATCGATTGGCGTTGTTAATTTCACAATCGTCCGGATCGAATGATACAGTTCGGACTATGATGAAAAAACAATTAAACGAATGGTTTAATAGTAATGTAAGTTAAAAAAAAATTAATGTATGAAATTAAAGAAAATAGAACTTTATAACTTAACTTCCGATTTTTCTTTTAAACCCGTCATGGTCTAAAATTTTATTTGAGCACATGGCATATCTACAAACTCTGAACGCGTGCTTTATAAGGTCAGCTAAAACAAGTCGATTTTACTAATTTTAATCACACCATGATCTTAGAGCTAAAATTTTTAATTTTTATCTCTGATCTAAAATTGAATTTTTAACAAATTATTATGGTTTAAAGAAGCCGAAATTTCGGTAAATTTGATAAAAAAAAAATTAGTCAAAAAATTTATTTTCTTGAAAAAAAATTTCTATCTACATTCGAATCATTGTTTTTTTTTCGATGATAATGTTAAGAACAATATTTTCTTGAATTAATTTGTTTAGTATTGAGTGAAGATTTGAACTGCTCACTAGTCCGCACATATAAAAACTTAATAAATCGATATCAAAATCGTCCCATCTTGTTGAAACCCAGTCAATTACATTCTCGTAGCCTGGGCTTCGTAGATTTTGATTCGCGGCTAATCTATGCTCATATAGTAATATCATTCTCATTTAAATCCGAGTTAGACAAACACAGGGAAGTCTTGGAGAATTAATCATTTTTTAACGGAAAAAAAATTTGTTAATAAAATTTAATTTTTTTCACCAAGCAAAAAAAGCGCAATCCACGATAAACAATCGAAAAAATGGACCCTTGAAACAACAATACCTGGGTGTTTTTCACGAATCTTAATTTTTTTTATCAAAAACTAACTTTCATGTAGAGGAGGTCTAGAGTTATAAAAAAGTTATAAAAAAGGTCATAAGCAAGAAAAATTAATTTTTAAAGGACTTTGGCCAAAGAAATAAATTTAAAAAACTAAAACTTAAAATAAGTTTTATTTAAGATTTTTATTTCAGTTTTAGTTTTAGTTTTTTTGACCGAAGTCCTTTAAACATTAGCTTTCATGCTAAAAGCCTTTTTTTTTGAGGAAGGTTTCTTAAAAATTCCTTTAAAAAAATGTTCAATTTTTATTTAAAAAAACACATTATCTCTATCAGAATATGCAAATGAAAATAAGGGGGTGCGGGGTGTCTTTGTTGAGTTATACAAAACATTAAAAAATTTCATGAAAAAGCCTTCAGAGGTATCAAACATATTTATCGTGCTTGTAGCTCTACCTTATATGAAAGTTAGTTTTTGATAAAATAATTCAAATCCATGAAAAACACCCAGCTGTTTTTTTTTTTAAATTGGTATGTGTTGTTTGTTCAAGTGTTCGAAAATATTCACTAAAAATATTAAATAATGTAATTTTATTAACGGAGGCATATGAATTTATTAAACGAATATGTTTCTTAATGATACGCCTAAAATCTTGATCAGATATTTAATGCATTTTGGTATTATGAAAAAAAAAAGAATTATTTTAAATTTTTTGTTTTTTTTTTTAAATAGAGTGATAAATTTATAAATGCCGAACGTTTAAAACTATATGTTTTAATTAGTGGCGAACTTGTATACAATATATCAGGTCAAAAGCCAGAATTAATAAATGTTTGTGAAGACCTCGATTGGAAACGCCAATTTGGCATTCATTTATGGTACTTTAAAATAAAAAACCTTTAAAACAATTGTCAAATACATTTATAAGTCCCTTTTAAAATAGGTATCAATGTTTGCCAATAAATAGTATTACAGATGCATTAAATCAATACGAAAAAAGCGTATCAAATGACATATGCACGAAACCAGTACCTACATACGTCGAGGACACAATTACTGACACTAAAAATCCAATCAATTTATTAGATACATGTTATCACTTGATAAAACTTTACTGCAATAACACATATCCAATTCAGGATATAATATCACCTCTTAATCACGGACCTAATCAATTGGATTTTCGATTAAGTTGGCATTTAGCTATGAGCCTTATTGCTTTACAATACAATCACATTCCAAAATTTTCTATTGAGAATTTACACGATAGTTTTGCCGCTCAATTACAATCTATCGGTCTTTGGCATTGGGCTGTCTTTGTACTCATGCACATCGAAGACGATCAAAGGTTATTGACAAAAAAAAATCATAAAAAAATTTTTTTTAATTTTTTTTTTAAAGGCGAGAGAAATTTGTAAGATTATATTTGTCGAGAAATGTCACTAGTCAAAGTGAATTGACGCCAAATGAAAAATTTCTCATTGAAAAATTAAAAATTCCAAGCGAATGGGTCTATGAGTATAAAGCCTTGAGAGCTAAGTACGAGCATCAAGATGAAAATCAACTTGAATTATTATTAAAAGCTCATAAATGGAATGAGGCACATACAGTTTTAATTGAATTAATTGCTCCAGATTTATTTATAACAAGTAAAATAAATTGACAAGAAAAAAAATTAATTTTTAAAAAATTTAATTTTTTAAAGAAAATTTCCAAAAATTAAATTCATATTTGACATTGTTAAGCAAAGAGAGTACTTGTATAAATAAATGGAACTTTGGTGGTCAAATATATTTAGATTATATTCGATTGTATAATAAAGAACAAGTTTTGTTTGAGTTTAGAGACGAAGATGACGGTGAAAAAATACTAGACGAAGATTTAATTAAAGAATCGAATGAACAATTGATGAATTTATCGTCTAGATTAAAAGAATTCGATACAAAGAATGCGAAAAAGTTGTTGTGTAGCCTTATGATGTCACAATTGGTATTGAAATTTTTTAATGTTTTTAACGAATTGACGGCCAATGAGGATCAAGAAATGCAAGATGAGGAAACAGGTCGTAAGCTAACAAAATTAATAGTAGAAAAAGCTCAACAACAAACTCTACAAGTACCAGATCAGGAATTATTACGTACAGTAATGTTGAAAAAAGTAGTCTATAATAAAAATTTTCTTTTAGCTCAAAAAATGAATAAATCTCGGTTCTGAACGAACTTTTTAAAATAATTTCAAATTTTTTTTTCTTATTTTTTTTTTGTTTGTCTTCCCTATTTTTTTTTCTTTTCTTTTCTCAAATTATTTTAAATTTAATAATCAAAAGAAATGAACCTTTTATCATATAATGAAAATTTACAATTTACACAAAAAAAGGAATCGTGTTTTTTTTTTTTCTTTTGAATTTTACTTTAAAAATAAATATTTTTTAAAAATATTAAACAAAAAAAAAATATTATTTGATTTTTGTTTCTCCCACTAACTTAATCTCAATAAGCTTAGTAACTTATTTTTTTACTAAATAAATTGCTTATTATAATTTAATTCAAAATGTCCAAAAATTTTTAAGTTAGACCTTAAATTATTTAAATAAAATAAGTACAAGGGTGATTGCGTCCCAATAACCGACAGTAAAGGAACATAAAAAGGTCAAGCCTTGTCATTATAGAATCCCATGGGGTTAGCAATATATTACGTTCTAATGTTGATAACGTATTCCCTTTGGGTGACAAGGTGTGACTAAGAAGGATTAAGAAGGAAACGTGTCTTGACGTGACTAATAATTATTTATCTTGACAAAATGTGACTATACGAGACTAAAATAAAAATTGAGCGTGACTAAATGTGACAACGCGTGACTAATTTAAAAAAATTTTTTGGAGAGAAAAAAAAGTGTTTTTGAACAGCAAAAATTAGTAAAAATCACTAAAAAATTGATTTTTAAAAAGCTTAAGAAGACAAAATCGATCGAAATTAAAGAGAAATTTTAATATAAAAATGTATTTGAATAAGTGTTTAAAATACAGTCTATTTCCGTTTTTTATCATCTCGTTTTAAAAGATAAATAGTCCAATATTTCGAAAAAATATAAGAATAAATTTTTTAAAAGGGGGAAAAGTGCCCAATTATTAGCTACAGCAACAAATAACGTCTTAAACACTTCTTAAGCTTTTTAAATGTCTTAAGGTGCTGTTAAACAAAATCTTATATAACCAGGCAATCTTTCATAAATGTGCTTTAACAATTTATATTTTTGGTTCATCATCATCATCATCATCATCCTTATAAATGCATAGTTACGGATTTTTTTAAATCTAAATTTACAACCGATTAAAATTACACAAATAGATTAAAAAACGAAAAATTTATTAAAATTAGAAAAAACTTTATAAAAAATTCACGGCGTAAAACGAAGTTATCAAATTGTTAAGGGGAAAGTTGAAACAAACAAGTGCTTTGATATTTTCTTGAGGAATTCTTAGACATTGTCAATCGTCATTTCCTGAATTCATCTATGTTTGGTCTCTTCTTTAGTATTTTAAAGAGTTTTTCATTTGTCACATGATTACCCGATTATTTTATTCCACCCATGTTTCTATAAAATGTTCTTAAAAATGACAAAATTTTTATCTTTATTTTTTTAATAGTAGATGTTCAAGATTTTCAGAAATTTTAGTCTTATACAATTATCAATCTTGATTCTATTAGTATTTTTTTCCTTGACGTTTTTTATTCAAATCTATTTTTTAAATGATAATTTAAAAAATTCCGAAAAAAATACAGTACTTCATCTAAACGATTTAGAACAAATCAAAATCTCTTTACTATCCGAATTGAAATCATTGGAGTCAAAGAGATCAATTTATTTGAATGAATTGGACACTTTAAAATTCAAATTAAAAACACTTAATCAAACTTCAGAAATTCTAGCTAAAAATATCGATATTAGCGAAGCAAGGCTAAGATTTCATAGCCTAAAAATAAACGATGTCAACCTTGAATTAGTTAATAAAGTCAATCTAGTATCTTCATATGACTTAATTATTAAAAATTTGGTCAATAAAAGCTTTGAGTTTAACACTTTTTCCAATTCATTCGAAAAATGTTTTGATTTCAACAACAATTGTTTAAATCCTAGACCAAAATTTTATATATTAAACACTGTTTTAAATAAAAAAATCGATTTAATTCACTTAAAAACTTCATTTAGTTTTACAGATGATCCAGAAAAGGCCTGCTTTTCAATTATACCGATTCTAAATTTGGAAAATATTTCACGATTTTTAATCGAGAATAAAAATAAAACAAACTTTATTTTTTTGGGTCAAAACGAGTCAAAAAAATCTTTAAAATTGTTATTTAATAATTTACTATTTGATTCGATTATTCAATGTTCATTTTTAGCTTCATTTTACAATGAACCAGGTGATCCCTTACACTTAAATTTTGGTCTAATCGAATCTAAAAATACGCATGAAATAGATCCAAATTTAATTCTAGATCGACAATATTTAATTGCTTTTGAATTTGAACACCAAGATGACAAATCAAAAATGATTTTAGATATTTTTCAAAATTTAAATAATTTCTATACAAATTCAAGTTTAAATTTTGAAATTTTATTAAAATCAAAATTTTTAATAATTACAAAATTTGACTCAAATTTTACAACTCGTTTTATAGAGGCTTTAAAATCAGCGACTATACCAGTTATTGTTGATCTAAATTATAAACTACCCTTGAACGAATTGATTTCATGGGATGAAATAATAATTCGTTTATCATTCCATCAAATTAAAGATTCGTATAGAATTTTAAACGATTTGACTAGATACGATTTGATTCAAAGACGAATCAAAGCTCGTCAAGTTTATAATTCTTATTTTAAAACTTTAACTCATCAATTTAGAACAATTTTAAGTGGTTTATTAGACAAAATAAATATACCACCTAGTCCCATTTATGATTATAAACCATTAGAATTCAAGCCTGATATAAATCCAATTGAAAAATTAAATTTTTCCCGATCGATTGATGAAGAATACATCGGAGAGGTCAATCAATTCAAAAAAGAAAGTTTTAAATATTCAAATAATTTCACTCAATCAAAATATAAATTATGGAATTATATATATCATCCTTTTAATTTGTTTCCTAGTGATCCTTTTTTCTTTAACTATTTATCAGAGTTTAATTTTAAAGACTGGGATGAGAATTTATTTGTTAATTTCACAGGCGGTGGTGATGGTAGGTTTTTTCATTCACATTTAAGTGGAAATTATGAAATTTTTGAACAATTTACAATTGTTATTTTGACCCATCATCGCGAGTCTATACTCACGTCGTACATTGAAACATATTTTAAAAGTGTACCTTATTTAAATTCAATTTTAATTGTATGGAATTCAATTGACACTGAACCCAATTGGAAATTGTGGTCAAAATTTTCCCAACAATTTTCTCAGAATAGACTTAAAATTTTGAAAATGGAAAAAAATAGTCTTAACAATCGTTTCTTGCCGTTTGATTTAATTCAAACAGACGCAATTTTAAATTTAGACGATGATGTTTTGCTTAGACCCGATGAAATAATGTTAGCTTTTAGAGTATGGAGGGAAAATAGAGAGAGAATTGTTGGTTTTCCAGCTAGATATCACACTTATGACTTGAAAAATAAAAGTATTTTGTATCAAAGTTATTTGTCATGCGAATATTCAATGGTTTTAACTGGCGCGGCTTTTTATCATAGGTTTTATAATTATTATTATATGTTTAAAATGGATGGTAGATTGAGAAAAAAAGTAGATGAATTAATGAATTGTGAAGATATTAGTTTTAATATGATGGTAGCACATTTGACGAGAAAGACACCAATTAAAGTAACTACTAAATATAGTTTTTATTGTGCTGATTGTGAAAATATCCCTGGCGATAGTCCGATTTCTCTTCAAGATGATCATTATACAAAAAGAAGTGAGTGCATGGAGTATTTTGTGAAAATTTATGGATATAATCCACTTTTATATTCACAATTTCGGGCTGATAGTGTTTTGTATAAAACAAAATTGTCAAAAAATCAACAAAGATGTTTTAAATTAATTTAAAATAATTATTTTTTATGACTTTTATGAGTTTATTTTTGTATTTAATATAATTTTTTTGTAAAAAAAATGTAAAAAAAAATTTTTTGTTAATTTTTGACATTTTTTGACGTTTAAATTTTGTCCTTAAAAGTCAGATTTTTAACTTTCTCCGAGTCGATTGGATTTTGCACTGCAATTTAATCCAAAATTTTGGTGCATTAAAATTGTATTTTTGAATTCTTTTGGAATGTGATTAATGCGGCATTTATACTCGAAAATGATTCGAAATTCGTATATTTAAAAATTTAATTCTTTCGGATTTAATGCAGCATTAATGATGCATTTTTAAAAAACATTTTATTTTTAATTTTATTTTGGATTAAATGCCCAGTTTATTTAAAAAATTTCCAAAATAAATGCAGCCTCAATCCTTAGCTCAGAATAGAAAAATTCTATTAAATTTCCATTGATGTTGAATTGAAAAAAACTTAAAATTTGTCTCTCAATTTTCCTTTTTTTTGTCTTTGTCTCTTTCCCAACCTTTCCTTTCTTTCTTAGACTTTTCGAAAAAGAGAAAATCCGAAAGAAAAAAAGTACACAAAAAACGTTTTTGAAACCTGTGTTTTGGACGTCGAACGTTAGTGTTTTATCGCAAAAAAAATTTAAATTTAATACACGGTTCAATCACCTGAAACATCGAAAAGACACTTATTTTTTGCAAAATAAGAAATGATTGTTATTTTTCAAATGTTGCTCGCTTCGCTCACAACTAAAATTCCAAGTGCTCGCTCAGCTTTGCTTCGCTCGCTCTATATCTAATAATTAAAGTGCTCGTTCGGCTAAAGCCTCACTCGCAATGAAATAAGACTCAAAATTATCATTTTTGTTTACTTCTCTCACTAGCCTAAAGTCTTGCTCTCTTGGAAGGTTAAGTTTTAAAAAAATTGATTAGAAAGCCAAAGAGTCAGTGTATTCTATTTCAGAAATAAATAAAAAATAGCTGTTTTTTTTGTTAGAAAAAAATAACTTTATTTTAATACAAATTTTAATTTAATTTTAAAGAAAAATTATTTACAAAATTTTAGACAAAAATTTAATTAAAAAAAAAAACGTTTACTACTGATTGCATAATTTAAAAGAATGGTGTAAAGATCGAGCTCTAATTCGTTGTTCAGTATGTAATTGAGGTGATTGAGGAATAGTTGGCGGAATGTTGCTTGGATGTATTGTCAATTGTCGGTAGTGTCGAATGGGATTGGCTTTGAATTCCATTTGTTCACGAATTTTTTTAATTTCTTCTTGCTCTTGGCGTTGTTGTTCCTCATCTCGAATTTCTTTAAGCAAATCTAATAATTGTTTGCTTGATTTTTGCAAATCGGCTTGAATTGATGAACGTCGATTTTTTGCTTTTAAACATGGTTCATTCTTTAGTAGACCATACTCTTTTTTATCATTTTTTATTTCCGATGGAGTATGAACCATTTCGTTTGTTCTTTTTATTTTTTTAAAATTTTTGAATTTTTTAAAACTTCAAATTTTTGAATAATTATTTAAATTAAGAAAAATAAATAATATAAGCATTATTAAGTTAGCAAAAAATATGTGATTTAGAATAAATTTTAATTATTCATTCGGATCTTTTAATATTACAATTACAATTAAAAATCTAATTATCAAAATACGTATCATCACAAGATTTTTTACTCAATAATACCAGGATGAGAACTCATTAGAATTTTTTTATTGCCTCGTCTTAGACTTAAAGTAGTATTATTAGTAGTAGCAGTGAACTGCAGTTTAGAGGAAACTATAATAGCGCGTTAACGCGTTTAGTCCTAAATAGACAATAACCAGTCGTTAATGTTTTAAATCATGTCATCAATTCTGTTTTTGAAACTGTTCACTGAAGTCGGCGACACCGCCTCACATAACAAATCATTCCTAGTTGAAACTAGTCTGTAGAACAAAAAGTTAAATCGATATGCACCCTTTTTGTTTTCTTCTCTCACTAGCACTTTAGGCTAGTGACAGAAGTTTTCTGAAATTGACTGTTAAGTGTTTAGCAAATTTCTACTCGATCTGAACTTATCACATAGTTTAGATTTCTTAGTGCTTTAATTGGTTCACGAGGCTTTTAAATCACATTTACATAATGAAAAAAAAAGCTTACGATTAGTTTTGAAAATGAAAAAAAGTCTGCAATCCTTATTTCATTTTCCCTAACAGCTTGTTTTATCATTTTTGTAACCTTTTTTTTGAAAATTGTATTCGTTTAGATCATCCTTGTTTTTTTTGCTTGCTAAATATTTATTCCATAACTGATTTTTTACTTTTATCTCCTTTAATAATAATTTATTTAGCGATGAAGCTCGGGCTTTGTGTAACGGGCGTTCAATAAAGGTTGTCGCTTTTATGTTTTCTTTGATAAAATATTTTCTGTAAATCCGAATCTTTTGAAATTTTATACGTTTTATACGTAAAGAGTGACTACCTCCTATGTGTCACCTTTGTATTAATTATATTACCTTGACCCCTTATTAAAATGATAAATGTCCTCCCATGTAATGAACTAAAAAAATGAATTTTTATATACCGTTGAATAGCTAATAAAATGGGGTTTCAAGAGCTGCATTTCGTGGGATGGACTCAAGACATATATCCTTAAAGAACTTTGTATAAACAGTGTAACTTTCTTGACTCAAATAGTCAAGAAAGTTCAAAAAGTATTTAGTCTAGTTCAAAAAGTATACTGTCATCAAAAAGTATTTAGTCTAGTAAATTGGTTGATCATGAAAGTAGGCTTGTCAGTAATTTGGCTAAGGTTATAAAGAAGAATACAAGTTTATTTGAATTGCACACAAAATCTTATTTGATAACACCCGATTCAGCAAGTTCTTTAAAAATAATGTATAAATTTTAGTGCTTTAGTACACAAAAGGATAAAACTATCTTGTAGAATTGCTTTGAAAAAGCATTATAAAAATTGAAAAAAAAATCAACGGAAACAAGACTTGAACCTGGCACTAAAAAACATCATCCACATAGAGAGCAACGACGTTAACATAAAAAAAAACAATAAACTGCTTCGGGAGTTTTTGAATCAAAAGTTAGTAAGTAGTTTACTGCATTGAGGTCTGTTCTTTGTTTTTTTTTCGAATTTGAAAATTAACTTCTAATCTTATGCAATAAAAGATGTCATCGAAGATAAATTTTTTAAAAAGTCATACTAAAAAAGTTCCAACAATTTCCCTTTAGACTTAATATGTTAATTTAACAAATATTTTTCTTATTTTCATAAAATTTACTCAGTCAAATCAATTTTTGATTGAAACAAAACGAATTTAAAACTGATTTTTAATAATAAGAATATTTTATTAATGCATTTATCTTTTAAAAAATTTAAGGTTTAATTGCTTTTAAGAAGGTAACAATACCACCATAAGTTTCAAGACCGGCTTTTGGAGCTCTGTCTTCTGGTAATGAAAAACCATAAAAAGCATCAGTACCAGATTGACCTGGTCTTAATTCTAAGCAATATGAATATTTAATTCCAGCAACACCCTTTTAATTAATTTCAATTAAAATTTTTTAACAACTTATGGGATGTGCTTTTTGTAAGTCTTACATAAGTCCAATCTTCTGAACCACCTGAAGCGATGTACAAAATTCTAGACGAACTACCGGAGGTCCAACCTGTAGCATCACCATAGGCTCTAATACCGCTTATACCAATTTGAGCTTTGGCGTTCAAATCGGTGTAATCAGCTGGAAGAGTTGTTGAATAACCATATGGACTTGAGAAAAAAAAAAATTATTAAAAAAAATAAACAAGAAAAGTTTCTTTAATGCTCTTACGTAAACCACCATTTTCCATAGCTGTGAATGGTCAAATAAGAATCCCATTGACCTTTGTATTTGTTAATATAATTTTCAATGGCTTTGGTTTCTAATTCACTATCAGCTGATGGACCAGCATAAGTGTCACTGCATGGATCAGTCGAACTTCCACCAGTTAACCATTTAAAACCAAAATTACGATTTAAATCAGTACCAACGCATGAACCTGAGTTTGGTCTTCTATTTTTTCTCCACATACGAGTCTAAAAATTACAAGTTATTTAATATAAAAAAAAAAAGAATAATTATTATCCTTACATTTGTGTGTGAAAATTCATAACCGTCTGGATTAACAATTGGCAAAACATGGAATTCAAAGTAACCTAACAATTCTCTAGCCAAAGCATTACCACTGTTATAATCATTTATTAATTTATCAATAAAATAAACACATGTAGCTGGTGATACCCATTCACGAGCGTGAATACCACAATCAATCCAGACTTTTCTTTGACTAGTAGCTGTTTTGATAATAGCTACTTTTAAATTTCTTCCTTCATAGGTTTTGCCAGCGATATCTGATGTTACTAGAGGACTACTAGCAGCTAAATTATCAATAAAGCTTTGAATTTCAGTATAACGAGCATAACGACCAACAATGTTGCGTGAATTTCTGCTCAAAGCCATTGATCTTTCTTGTTCGTCAAAATTTTTTTGCATATTATTTTCTAAGATTTCAAATGGAATTTTGAACAAAGTGAACAAGACACTGTATTTAACATAGGCTTCTGGTGAAAGAAGAACATGAACGGATTCTTCTGTTGTTTTAACTCTAGTCCATACATCAAACTAAATTTAAAGGAAATTCAGTAAAAATAAGTTTATTTTTTTTTTATGGCTTAGAATTACTTCTGTTTTCTCTTCCCATTCACTAACTAATTGAACATGTAGCGGGGTTTTAGGAGTCAAGTGTACTAATTTATAATTGTCGTAACGTGTTTTTTCGGCGAGTGCAGCACTACCGAATAAAAACACGGCTAAACATAATGCAATTTTAAAATTCATCTTTTATAATGATTTATTTTTTGCATTAAAAGGAGATCAATTTAAATACTTGGTTGTTAAAGTGTCTACGTAATATTATTTTTTTTAACAGATGACTTATTCACAATACATTGGATAAAGATAAGAAAAATTTTATTCGTAAAATAAAATTAAAAATTGAATGTGAAAAATAAACCTTTTTTTAAATTATTTAGACATTCAAGTTTATAAAAAAAATATTAAAATCAAACTTGTCATTATCCTTTTATTAGGATTTTAAGCCTTGAAAAGATACTAATTCTTCAACAATTTTAAAACTACATTTTTTTTAATGCCGAAAACTATTTTTTTATATTTGCTTAACTTTTTGATAAGAATTAGATAAACAAAATAATGACAAAATCAAGTTAAGGTTGTAAAAAAAAATTTAAATGAGCAATGTTTACAAATTCTTCTAACTGACTAAGGAAAAGGTATGATATTCCCAAGCTAACTAAGAGGTATAATCATATTTTTTTATTTTGAGAGATTCAGTACTGTTTTGTGTCACTGGTTCGAAAAAAAGTAGAAATTTAGATCTTAAAACTCTTTATTAGAATTCTAAGTTACAAATTAAAAAAATAAATCACATCATTCCTTTTTTATTTAAAGCGAAGCTCTCTGTTTCAGCTTTGCTTAAAAATTCTTTAATTCGCTTAAAATTTATGGATTTATCGAATAAAGCTCACAAAAATTAGTATCAAGGGGCATCAAGCTTCAAAAAACAAGAAATAAATATGAAAAATTTTTTCATAAAATGTTTCTATTGAAATATGTGAATTTTTTTCAACCATTTAAATTAGTTTTGGGTATTTTTTTTTCAAGTTGACTTGAAATTTTGAAATTAAAAAAAATAATTAAGACAATTTGTTTCACGAAAAATATGATCTTTTTTGAAAAAAAAGGTACTACCCTGGTCGTTCAAATGTTCCAAAAATGAACTTTCATGAACATCCATGAACGTTCTTGTTCATCCGGATTCATCGGAACGTTCAGAAATGTTCAAATCCTTTCGGACCTTTTCAAATCTTTTAAGACCTTTTCATAAATTTTCAGGACCTTTCATAAGTTTTCTTGAGCATCTCAAAAATTTTTATTCGTATGAATTCTTTTGTACGTTCATTTTGATTCATAAATTTTAGTTTTCGTTCAAAAATTTTCAACTTCTTTTTAAGTTTTTATTTATCTTAATAATTGTTCGTGAATTCATGAAAAAAAAAATTCATTAATTTTCATAAAAATCTAAATTCGAAAATAATGAAATTTTGGAATTTGCCATTTTTATGTCTAAATGATTTTTGATACTTGTCAAGCCCAGTGAGCTGAGTATTTTGGTATAAGAAAGTTGTTGTTAATTTGTCTTTCAGAGATAAAAATTGATTGCTAAAAACGCTGTATTCGCAATTACGACCAAAAAAATAAAAAATTTTGAAAAAAGTTATCATTCAGATCAAATAAGATATTGTAGAATTCGGTGAGCTGTGTAGATTGGTAATAGGATCTTCTTAAAAAGAAATTATTCAAACTTTCGAAATTTCGCTTTTTTCCCATGCATCTTTCCTGTGTTTTGAATTTTTTTTCTTATTACTTACTTTTAAACCGAATTTTTAGTTTTAATACCGCATCTAACACGCAAAAAACAATATTTTCAATAAAAAAATGGATTTCTATATTAAAAAAAGAGATTTTAATTCATAATCTTGATATGACTCCATCAAAAAGGAGAGAAATAACCTGATCTTAGCTTTTAGATGATGATATTACTGTAATCTAAAATTTAAATGTGTTTCTTGAAATTTATCCCACATCATCATTTGACTTGAAAATTGAAAAAAAAATCCACTTTAAACTAAATTTTCACTTTTTGATCATTCATTTGAACTAGAAATTAATTTTTTTATTCAATTTTCTTTTAACAAAATCTACTCGCAAAAAGCACAAGATGAAATTCCAAATAAACAAGCTATTGGTATGGTCAAACTTATGGTTGAACTTTTTAGAAACATTAGTAGAATAACAGCCGCGGCCAATGAAGACCCCGAACCAATTCTAGAACTAATCAGTCAAAATTTAGGAAATGAATTTAGCAATCAAATGAGTAATTTATTATTCAAAAATATAGACAATGATGATCCATTCATGAAAGATAGATTCATCGAGAATGATGGATTTTAATCACTTAAAATTTTTACACATAAATTGTCAATCAATAAACCCATCAACTAAAAAAATACAGATCGAAAAAATTGCTTTAAATCACGAAATTGACATCATTAGTCTAAATGAAACATATTTAAAAAAAATCAAAATTTGATTTCAAAAATTTTCAAGTTTATAGGGCGGATAGAATTTCAGACAAAGAACTCATTAAAATGTGAAATAATTGTTTTGTCTGATATTCTAATAAATTATGAAGAAATAGTAGGTGTAGAGCTAGAACTTGAAAATTCTCAAAAATTGGCAATTTTTTCGTATTATTCAAGTCCGGATTCAACACTTAACACACAATTCTTTGAATATATTAGTAATGAATTTTCGAATTTTATTTTATTAGGTGATCTAAACGCAAAAAGTAAAACCTGGTACTGTAAAGACGTAAACAATAAAGGTTTAATACTCGAAGAACTGGTTAGCAAAGCCAACCTCTTTATACTAAACTCAAATGAGCCAACTTTTTTACGCAGTAGAAATGTTTTAGATCTCTCGATTTGCTCTTCAAATATGATCAAGTATTTTCACAAATTTGAAACTCTTAGACATAATTAGTGACCATCAACCAACTATAACATCCTTTAAAAATTTAAAAATAAATAATACCCAAAAATCATGACCAGAATTGATTGGAATAAATTTAGAAATTTTTTAAATAAAGTAAACTACGAGACTAATATGATTAAATCAACAAATGAGCTAGAAGAACAGGCCGACCAACTCGTCTCAAATATAAATAAAGCCATTGAAGTCTCTAAAAACAAATTTAGTGTAGATCAAACGACAAATCAAGTTTTAACCATACCAGAAGACCTGTTAACACTAATAAGAAAAAAAAGAAAAATAAGAAAAATTTTTCAAAAAAGTCTGAACATAAAAAAATTCTCAATTCAATTCATAATAAATTAAAAAAAGAATTGAAATCGTTCAAATTAAATAAACTAAAAACAGAATGCCGAACTATCAAACTTTAATAGCTCAAGTTCGAAACATTGGCTTTGATTAACAAAATCGAAAATGGACAATCGAACAAAACGGAAAGTATAAAACTAATTAATATTAACAAATTAATCGAAAATCCAAATAAAATAGCTGAAACATTTGCAGAATATTTTGCTGAAACTTTCTCAAACGAAATCGACAACAATTTAGAAAATAATCAGCAATTTTCTAACCCTACTTTCACAAGTTTAGACTATATCTCCTCTGAAGAGATAATAGACGCAATCACAAAACTAAACCAAAAGGCCGCAACAGGAATTGACGGAATATCAAACAAAGCTCTTAATAATGTCCCATTTAATGCACTCAAATTCATACACAAGATATTTTACTCGTCACTAAAAATGGGTCATATACCAATAAAATGGAAAAAAGCAAAAATTATCTTGATTCATAAGAAAGAAAAACCGCCAGATTTAGCTTCATGTTATAGACCCATATCACTTCTAAGCTGTCCAAAGTTTTAGAACGAATCGTAAATAGTAAACTTCAAAAATGGGCAGAAGATAACAAGTTATGGCCAGAGTGCCAAGCAGGTTTTAGAAAAAAACGATCTACGCAAGAACACATTCTTAGATTATCTCAATCAGTGGTCCATGGTTTTAACCAAAAAAAATAACAGCTGCCGTTTTTTTCGACCTTGAAAATGCGTTTGATAAATGTTTACATTCCGGCTTAATTAAAAAACTTAAAGACCTAAATTTAAGCAAATGCATTGTTTATTGGATTATTAGTTTTTTATCAGAGCGTACGTATCAAGCTCATTACAAGAATGCAATATCGAAAGATAGACCAATTAATTGCGGGGTCCCTCATGGTAGCTGCCTTTCACCCACACTTTTTATTATTTATTTTAGTGACGTTGTAAATATAATTCAAAAAGACATTAATGTAGCACTTTATGCAGACGATCTTGGGATTTGGATATCATCAGGGTTTTTTTTTCAATGCAAGAACATATATTTACAAATTTAACATATTTATATTTGATTGCATATTCGTTCCTACTAATTATATGTTTTTGCATATATGCATTAAAAAAAATAAAAATATTATTTTCTTTCATTTTTACAACTGTAATAGGGAAAAAAACCCTCAAATTTACGATAATATATCATTGATAAATTATCATAAATTTGTAGTACATTGATAATAGTAGTTTAAAAGAAAAATTTAAGCGTCATTTAGTTTGTTTTTTAGCTTCGTCACAAATTATTTTTTTTTAAGCTAATAATTCACTGTAAAATTTAAATGCCTACAAAAAATAAAACAGCTGTTGATCGAGTAAAAGAGTTCGGTTCTCAATTAATGACCGTGAGAGATAGTTTATTGTTTTGTGAAGTATGTAATTATCAATTAGACTATAAGAGAAAATCATGCATAGATCAACATTTGAAAACATAAATGCATGCCAAAGCTCTAGAGAGGAAAAAATTTCGTGAGAGTTTATCACAGGCAACAATAGACAAAGATTGTAATCGTATAAAAATTGAATTTTCTCACTGAAGCTAACATTCCTCTATATAAGCTACAACAGGAATCAATTGTTAATCTATTAGAGAAATGCTTACCAGAGAATGTCCCATATCCTTCATGCTCAGCAGTTCGCAATCAACTACCTGTTATTTATGAAACTATATTTAGTCAAATAAAAAATATTTTAAAAAATAAAAAGGTCTCAATTTGTTACCCACCCATTATCACTTATGTATCAGCTATGCAGTTGATGCCATAAGATAAGTAATTAATAGCATATGTTTGACACGTATCTCAGAAGCTAGAAGCTTCGAGATGCTGACAATGCATTCTAGAGCTTTCTATCATATCAGTA
>NTPY01000742.1:14494-28158 GCA_002922825.1 Brachionus calyciflorus
TCAATCTATAGTTTTTATCATAGTTTTCAGAAAAAAAAACACCTAATTTTACTTGCCATATTACCTTGTTTATAAGCGCTCCCCTTAATCTCCTTTTTTGAAAATAAGGAATAGCAGAAAAAATTTAATTTTGGTTCAAACTAAATAGACCACACTAAAGTCGGATAAGTCAAATCAAAAGACCAAATCCATTTTTCTTCAGTATGATTTCACGCATAAAAGAGCGATTTTTAGTCGCTTATTAGCAAAGTTATACGGTAACAAAAAGTACTTTTTTTTAAAGAATTTGTTAAGAATGAATCATAAGGATAATTCTCAAATTAGTTGAAGTTTTTAAAATACCTGAAAATATAAAAATTTAATTTTAAAAAATGAAAAATAAGTATCTTTCACATTCTCAAAAAAAAAAAAACGCTCATAAAAGTTCAGGAACCATCTTAATTAATTTTAATGGTTCATGAACCCTTATTTTGAGAGAATCAGAAAGTATTATAATGAAAAAGAAGTTGTCGATACGTGACATTTAATTTAATGAAGTGTGTTTAACAAAAAATATTCGAATTTACACATATCAGTCAACTTTTTTTGTCAACAGAATGCTTTCCCATTCTACTAATAAGAACGATCGAAAACTTTCATATAGTTTCGAGGCCAGAAAGACTTGAGGAAAGTCATCTAGGAAATACAAGACTAGGGCTCTGAAAAAAGGACTTGACTGGAAAAAACCAAAATTCTAAATTTTAGGAAATAAATCGTTTACTCCAGAGTTCACTGTCGATTAAACTATTATACCTAGATGATATTCTTTGTTACTTCTGTGATATATTAAATAACTGTTATAACGTTATAAAATCTTAATTAAACTTTATTTGATGAGAGTAGTGAAAACCGATCTCAACAGTCAATTACAATTACGGCCGTCGACGTCGATTAGTCTATCCAAACTTCTGTGTCACGTCTGTCTTCTAATATACAATCTTTTAAGAAATTCAATTCAAAGACTCAATAAAATTTGAGATCATATAATGAAAAGGAAAAAAGTGGGACTTTATGTAAAATCGTATTATCGAATAAAAGTTTGGGGGAAAAGTCTATATTCCCCTTTTTCAGATCGTAAAATTGGATATTTGGTAAATAAAAATTTTGACCATGTCTCTCGGAACGTTGTCTTAATTCTTTTTAATTATATTTAAGGATGGTCAAGTGTATTTTTAAAACGTTATAATTCATTAACTTATTATGGCCAATTCTTTCCCAAAGATTTTAATTTAATGATTTAAATATTTAATATGAGTTGACAACGAATAATTGAGGTTAAAAGATGCACATAGAAAGATTTGTTTTCTATGAATACTGAATCATCACACCTTTACTAGCATGAGATATTTAAAGTTTGAATAAAATATTAAAAACAAAAAAATTAAAAAAGAGAAAAATGGCTCAATTTCAAGGATTCTTTTTCATAACTTGATTAAATTTTTGAAAATAAAATTCATAAGAAAAAGAAAGCAAAGATAGAGCAATAAAGAGAAAATTTGAAGGAAATTTGATCCAAATTATTACAATTGTATGTGTAATAGAATACTATTGAGCAACAATTATTATTATTACAACAAAATAAAACAGAAACTTTAACGTCGAAAATTCAGCTGATTTTTGATGGGATATAATTAATTTTTGTTTGAATTTAAACAAAAAAATAAAAATTAACTAATATTACATATATATCATTAGAGACGTTTCTATTTATTTTTTTTAACTTTGGAACAAAAATTTTCCTCAAAAAAAATTGAGCACTTGTAATTCTTTTGAAAAAACAAACTCGTTGAAAATAAAAGAGAGCAGTCTTAAAAAAATTAAATATTTTTTTTTCCTGATTTAAGCCTTAAAAATTTTTTTTCTTTCTATCATTACTGGTGTTGTTTTCTTAGTGCATAGAAATCACCTTGAGCTATTTTTGTCTACTCATTCTTCTCTAATTAAGTATTCTTATAAAACAAATCAATCTTTGGGCATTTTTTTTTTGAAATTTTTATTTCTAAGCTTCAAAAGAACTTTCAAATTTAAATTAGACAAAATTATCTTTTTTTTTTAAAAAAAAAAATAATTTTCAAAAAATTAGCTCTAAATTAATCATTTAGCAATTTTTCTTCTTAGGTCAATGATTCAATAAATTATATCCTAGTTTAGAAATTGCTTGTCCAATTTTTTTAAATGCTCCTTAAAAAACAATAATTGTGTAAAAAAAAATTAAACTTTTTTTTTATCTCCCAACTTATCCCTGGACGTGATTTTGCAATACGAATTTTTTTATTTAGATGCACCTAACTTTGTTCAACGATTATCAAACCATTATATTGGTGATTACTTTGTTTAAATTATTATTCTTTTTCTAATTCATATAATTATCTCGTAAATAAAAATAGAAAAAAAAACTTTGTTGTTTTTCGTGTAAGATGGTAAAGCTTTCGAAAAGCAACTAGTAATAAAAAAATAAAATACTCTAAATGATTTATAATCTATGAGATTTTGGATCATTTGGACTTAGTTTTAGATATCTTTAATCGTCTTCTAAAACTATACTGACCCCATAAATCTAAAAAAAAAAAATAGATAGAGAAAAATAAAAGACTAACTTCCTTTTTTTTAAGACTTAACTAAAGGGTATGCATCATTTGTAGCAAACTTTTTACATCCTTCAATTCACATTGAGCAAAATAGCAAAATTTTATTTTGAGATAATTTGAAAAAATAAAAAAAGCTAATATAAAATTATTATAATTTTATTTTTGATAGGAATTTTGTATAAACAATTATGGAGAAGTATATTAGAAGAAGAAGAGGAGTTAAATTTTTTTTGTACAAAATTCAAATGCTTAAAATATTTAATTTTTTTTTTTAAACATGAACGGGTGTAACTTGAGGGGGCCTTGATATACCACATACCGATACAAAAAATAAAAATTTTCATTAACAAAAAAAAAAGCATCAGTTTTTCTTTTCCTTTACAGCTATATACATATATAAGAACGCGTGTGATTTAAGCTTTATAGAATTAAAGTTTTTTTGTCTTAATGATAATATTAAATAGAAAAAAAAATAACTTTAGCATTTTCAAAAATAAATAGGATACGTGAGGATCTTAGTTTTTGTTGTTGTTTTATCAAAATAAAAACAATCACCCTTTGAGAATATATCGCTTTGAAAACTTATGACATTTTTATAGCTCGAAGCTTTGGGGAGAAATTGAAAAAAAAATTTTATTTTTTCTAAAGAAAATATTTTCAAATAGACACCGTGTTTTGTATTACTCTATTTTTTTTTCTAAAAAAAGAAAAATAAACACTTGGAACTTGAAATTATTCTTGTTTTTCTTTTTTTGCATGATCAAATTAGATTAGACTCTATTGATCTATTGACCTCAAGGAATCAATTTATAAAAAAACAAAAAAAAAAAGAAGAATTTTAAGAAGAGCATATCCTTAAGGCACTTCTTGCAGATATTTTAAAGTAAAGCATCTAATTAATAGTGAAAACTAAAAAGCTTACTTAATTCTTTAAATTTGAAGCTTAATTATTAGAATCTTATTTAATTACTTTCAGCGCTTAATGGTTCATATCTAAATAAAAACATTTGAATAAATTTTCGAAAAAAAAATGCGCACTCAAAATAATAATAATAATAATAATAAAAAAAAACAAAAAACATGAACTTCTAGATTGGAGGAAAAATTTCCTAAATTATTCTTGATCAAAATATATTTAAAAAAAAAATATAAACAATTTAACTCAAAATTTTCATTCAAAATCTAATTATAGCTTTATATTTGAGAGCAAATATTTAAAACAAAAAAAAAGCTCTAAAAGAGAATATATTTCTTTAATCATGAAAATTTTTTTGTTTTTTTTTTTCAAGGAGACATTGAATTCTTAACTTTTAACATAATTAATAATGACGTACTCGGAATATATTTGTGGCAAAATTGGAAAATTATTAACAAAAATTTGTCGAAAATAAATGAAAACAAGCAAGCTCTCATTATTTATTCATTTATAAATAAAAATAATCATTCACCTGGTAGTTTTTACATGAAATCTTTTATCTTCTTCATTATTTTTGGTAAAAATTAAATTAGAGATATGATAGAGCCAATTCTGTTGATATCACTGGAAAAATTAATAACAAAAAAAACTGGAAAATGGAAGACACATTATACTCTTTAATTTCCTTTAATAAGGATTCTCTAAAAAGCTTTCATTAGCCCGATTCTTTTTACAAATATTTTTATTGATATTCCAAAGAAGGACCAAAAGTCTTAGTCTCTCTTCCAATTGAAAATAATGCTTGGACTTAAGAATTTTTCTGAATAAAATTTAATGAAAATCATATTATCATGTACTTGTTTTCACTCGATAGTTGTACCGACACATTTTCAAAAATTGTACCTCCCTTTTTTTTGAAGCAATTAAACCAAAGACTTCATTTCAACAATAAAATCTTGGGTAAAAATTTAATTCAGATTTGTACCGTGATATACCGTAAACACTTTTTACTTTTTCGAATTTAAAACTTTTAAAAATATTTGGGTAAACCTCGTTTTGTAATAATTTTTTTACAAAATTGGCGATCTTCTCAAGATTACTGGACTCGTGATCCTCGATGGTCAAAAATTACAAGATAACAAAAAAAAAATTAATAGAAATAAAATAATTTTTCTTTGATCATAAAGCCAATTTTGTGATCTATTAAAATTTCAAAAAATCAATGCTATATTCAATTAAACTATTTTTGTAAATGATTCGTTAAATAAAATTCTATCACTGAACCTTAAGTAAAAAAAGTAATTTATTTACTAGAATCAATAAGGATTAAATAAACATAAGTGAAAATTTAGTATATTTATTGATCACATTTTAAAGGCGTTGGGCATGTGTTGTATAAAGAATCTTATGTATGAAAAATTTTTTAATCACCAAGTTTGTGTTACTATGTGATCATTGATCACAGATCATCGTAGATCAGGAACCCAGTGATCATTAGAAGATCAGTAAGTTTGTGATCAAATGATTACAAAATGAGGTTGAAAATATTCTATTTATTTGATCTAATAAATAAATGAATTGATTTACATCTCAAACGAATTATTTAATTTTTTTACTTAAGTTTTTCTTCCAAATAAATAGCGTCCTTACTTAAAAAAATTGTAAAATTTAAAGAAAAAGAGACTTTTAAAACAAGAGAATTTTTTATCCAGATAAATGAATATTTTAGAATTAAAAAAAAACATTTATTGGTTTTATTTATCAACCCACTCTGTAATTAGTCGGTAAATATTTCTAATTTATAAAAAATCACAACAAATTATCTAATGCTTAAGTATAAGGCACCTTTAAAAAATTTTTGAAATTAAATTTTAACTATCTCTTATATATGTATTAAAATTAAGCCTGGAAAATTGAGTCATTTATGACTAGAAATATTCATTCGAAATCAAGCACATAATCTTTTAAGAGATAAGTTTTTTTTATCTAAAAAAATATCTATTCTGGCAGTTTCAAGACACTTAAACTTTATTTTCTTATTTATAACTATAATGCTCCATATGAAGTTTAAGATATCTTTAATTACGATCAAATGGTTCTAAAATAAAGATATTTAAATATTCTAAGAAAAAAAAGCTTAGTTAAAAAATAAAACTAATGTTTAATCGCTTTGGTTGAACTCGAACTTGATTGTTATTAAAATAAAAATAAACGATTAAAAACATATTTTTTATTTAATGTTGCATGTAGGTGCTTGCACGCTTTTTCTTTTAAATAGAAAAAAAATGAACTATTGGTAATACTTAAGCGGTTTATTACTGTTAAACTAATCATGTTCGATCTAAATTTGTTTGCAAAATAAATTGGTATATTATCTATTATTTTAGAATTACTGTGAGCTTAGGGATAATTTATTATAAATAAGAAAATAATAGTGAAAAACATAAAATGTTTAAGGTTAACTTCATTTTTCGACAAACACCCGTCAAGGAGTTTTCAAATAATCTCTTGATATATTTATAATTTCAGCGATCTGTAATTAAAATATCTTTTAAAATCTAGGTTACTTAAATTTTACAATGACTAATATTTAAAATTTGATAGAAATATAATTTGAGATAAAGCTAATTTTCAAAAATTAAGGCAGTTGGTTCTCATTTTCAACTAATTAAAATTCGTTCTAAGTAGTTGTAAAAACAATTTTTTTGAATAAAAAATTTTTTCGCTATTGATTTCTACTTAAAATATTTTACTAAATTAATCCATTAAAAAAATTTTTTCGTTTTTGGTCCTGTTTTAAAAAAACAGGATGTTGCAAAAAATGAATTCTTATTTTATGAATTTATTAATTTTAAGCTGAATTGATGTAGATTTAATCCTTGAGTAAATCAAATCAAGTTGTATAATCCTTTGAGGTAAAAATAGAATATTAACATCCAATAGTTTGCTATTGACATAAATTAAAATCAATTCATAGATAATCTATTAATAAATATTAGTTCTAAACTAAGTTTTTACCTTTTTAGGGCTTCTAAATTTCGAATTTTAAAAGTAAAAGTAGAGTTTTAGAAAAAAAAAAATTTATTTTCTAATCCTTTGATAATTTAATAAAAATACTAAAACTAAATTAATTTTTTAGTACCTTTTTTTTTGATTAAGTATGGTTCAATAAAACAATTAATTTTATTTTAAAAACTAGTTAGGTCACCAACATGTGGTATTTAAAGCATACTTGGCTTAAAATGAGATAAAATAAAAAAAGAAAAGTTTAAAACAATGCTTTGTTTTTTGCTAAATACAAAATTTTAACATATAAAAAAATATTTTATAATTTAAATTAAAAAAAAAACTTAGTAATTTTAAGTGTGATATGTTGATAAATTTTGTTTTTACTAATTCCTATTTTTTGTTTATTTTTAAAGGTAATTTTAAAAACAAATATAGGAAAATTTGTTTTATAACAATTTAAAAATAATTTGGCTCTTTAAAAAAGCTAAACAAACATAAAGCTTCTTGTTTTTATTTTCTTTTTGTTTGGTTTTGTTGAAGATCCTTAAACTATAGGCGTTGTCTTTCTTTGGTATATTTTTTGCTAAATTTTAAGGGAAAAATGTTAAGAGATATTAACTAAATTTTAAAAGTATTTGACAAATTTTTTCTTTACAAAATAAAAAAGTATGTAATTAGCAAAAAGTGAATCATCTTTTTATGAATTCAAAAGAGTAATAACACAAGAATTTAGAAATAAATATATCTCTTTAGATTTAAAAGCTTTTAGTGTTATCATATACTAATTAATTTTGATAACAAACTTTCTTGCTAAAAACCCTCAAGATACAGGAAGTTAATTTTTTTAAGGAAAAAAAAATTGAGACAAATCTAATTTGTCATGTAATATTCTTTGGAATATATACAAATTAATAGTTAAACATAATTTGAAATAAATGTCCAAAATAAAATATGCTTAAAGCATGAAACGCAGATTTCAAATAAGATTAAACTAATTTTAGTTTAAAGGTGTTTATAACTTGGCTAGTCTTTTATTTAATGAAAAGTTTCCTTTCTGCTATTTTATTTTGCTATACTTAACTGTTATGGACTAAAACTAAGCCAAAGATTGATTTTTGATTTCATAATTTCATAAAAGAGATCATAATCTAAAAATTAGCTAAACGAACTGAACAAAAAGAATTATAATTTCCTCACAAGTAGTGTAGTTTTAAAAATGAAACAATTGATCATTTGATTATTAGATTTATACTAAAAAATTAAATTGAACAAACCTAATCATTATCAGCCTCCCCCCATTTCTGAGAAAACTTTTTGAAATTTCTTGTTATTAAATTTAACTTACCGTAATCCCTCGATAGTAGGACCGGTAAAAAATCGAAGTTGTTTTTTGAATCTTGTTAATTTTGGCGAATTCCCACGAATTCGCAGGAATACTTAGCCTTAATAATCATTTGTTTCTGTTGTTAGAATTTATTTGAGTGTTTCGATAGAAAATATCATTTTTGTATCAAGAAAAGCAGATTACTGAAAATTTTTTGAAAATAAAATTTTCGTATTTTCAATGTGACTTGAACAATCAAAGTTTTATTAAGAAAAATTTTGAGCCCCCCAATTTGAAAATTCCTGGCTACGCTCCTGAGTTTTATAATTTTTAGTAAGTTTTTTAAATTGATATCTATAAAATCAATTTAAAAAAACGATTCTCTAGAAGAAACTAAAATAATTTTTTTTGCAAATTAAACCAACATTGGAAAAAATGGTTTTTTAAGAAATTATATTTCAAGGCATATAAAATAAATAAAATAAATTCTTGGTATAGAAAATGTAAAACAAAGATCATAAATTTTTAAGAAGATTAAATTGAAAGTATTAAAACTGGAAGTTAAATTGAAAACAAATTACAGCCATTTAAAAAATAATTGAAAGTGAATTTTTAAAAAAATAGATTAAAGTTTCAGCACTTGAAAATATTACATAACATTAAGTCTTATCTTGGTGAATAGCAAGATTATCGAAAAAGAAAATCGTTAGGAAAAACTTCCTATTTTAACAAAAAATATGCTTACAAACTTTTTTTTTATATCTTTTTATTTTCTAACTAATTCTTTTTGCTTTCAATAAAGAAATTTAAAAATTTTTTGCTTTATAAAGTTTTTTTTTGACAAGAATTGAATTGAAATCGCGAAATAACAACAAATTTTAAAACTATTTTAATTTTGATTTGAATGAAATTTTTTGAATTTTTAATCAAATTTAATACAATTAAAGCTAAATTAAATTAAAAGCTATTTAAACATAAAATAGGTTAAATTTTTGAATTTCAAAATTAAAAAATTAATGATCAAAAGCTTAGCAAATCAATAAAAAATAGATTACCATTGCCAAAGATCCGAAACTTTTTTTTCAATTCAAAAAATAACCGGAAAAATATTGAAATCAATCTGATAGATTCGCATTCATTTGAAAAATAAATAATCTAATCAGTGAGCAAACACTTTGGGTTCGCACAATAAAATATCTAATAGATTTTCATTTTAAAATAAAGATTTAAAATGAAAAATTAATTTTATATAATTATGTTAACTATCTTTTACGAGCTAGAGAGGCTAAAAACAAATTTTATTTTACTATTTTGTTCTTAATATTTGATTTCTAGAATTAGCGGTAAACTTAAAGTTGACCTAATTAATTTTGATATTCTATTTTTTTAATTTTACCAGAAGCTAGCTCAATAATTTACTGTTGATTTATCTAAATTTTATAAATTTACATTTTTTGCTTTTACCCGATTTATATCGAATCGATATCAGACACTTAAAATTAAAAAGAATATGGTTAGAAAAACTAAAAATACAAGAGCATTTACTCAATTAGGTTAGTAAAATACACTGTCTAGCTAATTTATCCTGGAAAGAGTTAACTTTTGAATGACCTTAACTTTAAATAATAGATAAAATCTTTCAATTAAATAAAATTCTATTCTTAAGAAAATTTAATCAAAGATTTTATCTATTTAGTCATGTATTTCTAATTTTTTAAAAGATATTTTTAACAATCATTTCTTAACCAATTTTGATTTCTTTTTTTCCATGAATATTTAACTTACAAATAAAAATACAAATACCGTAATGCCTAGCAGCTTGTTGAATTTTAAATTTAATCCGAAAATTTGGTTTTAACTGCTGCATTAACATTGTGTTTTTGAGTTTTTTTGAAAATTGATAAATGCGGCTTTTATTCTTGAAAATGATTCGGAATTTGAATATTTTTTTTTTGTCATCTAAAGTTAAATTATTTTAGATTAAATGCAGCTTTAATGATGTATTTTTAAAAAATTAATAAATTTATAAAAAAATCAATTTTTTTTTCACTTTTTTTTTGGGATTAAATGCACGATTTATTTTCAAAATTTCGAAAATAAATGCCGCATGAAATAGAAAGGGATTACGATGCTGAAAATTTAAATTTAAATCAAAAAAAAAGTTGCCACATAAAAATCTTTTTGAAATTTAAAATTTGTTGCAAAAAACAGGATGTAGCAAAAATGAATTTATTAATTTTAAGCTGAATTGATGTAGATTTAATCCTTGAGTAAATCAAATCAAGTTGTATAATCCTTTGAGGTAAAAATAGAATATTAACATCCAATAGTTTGCTATTAGGTGCTTCTTGATATTTATAAACAATCAATAAACTACAAATTAGGAAAAATCAGTCGAAGAATGGCTTAGTTGAGTCAAAAAAATAACGCTTTTTAATGAACTAGCTTTATGTCATTACATTCAAGATCAGCTAACAAAAATACCTCCAATTCCATTAAAGGATAACTACAGTACAAAACAAAATTTTCTAAAATAATTCTTTTTTTTTATTTCCTGGCTTATTTCAGTAATAAAAATTATTTGAAAAGTGATAAATGCATATTTTTAAAGAATAATGTTAAATATGAAAAAGCCTGAAATTAGCAACTTAAAAAACGAATCACACTCAATGTATTTGCTAGAATACAAGTAAACTTAAATAAAAGAGGAAGAATTTTATTTGAAAAATTTTCAGTTTAAAATATTACTTGATCAAAATTCTTTGCTAAAAGTTATTAACATTTTACAACATTTTTTGACATTAAAGTTAAAATATAATTAAAAGGACGATATGACAATGAGGTTTAAAACAAAGGGTGATATCTAGTGAAAGTCACATTTACCTTTTTTGAAAACTTTAAAATTACAATTAATAAGTTATTTTAGAGTTTTGTTTTTTTTATAACAAATTTTTAAACGAATTTTTCTAAAAAAAATTTTAGAAAATAAATACCCGATCTTTAATGCCATATATCGCCAATAGAGAAATAAAATTTTGAAGAAATTTAAAAAATTCAAAAAAATTAATTTTTAAAAATTTTATGTATTTTTTATACTTTAAATGAAAATCTTGCTTGAATAGCTTGTTTAAGAGATTAATTATTTCAATTTTGAAAGTTTCAAAATTTGAACAAAAAAATGGAGCAAAATAAATCAGATAAGTTATATTCTCTATTAAAACATTGGAATTTTCCAGATATTGCAACAATAAATCCCAATAGTTTAGACTATTTATTTGACATACCTGATACAAGGCCTTTTTTCGATTGGTTTTTTGCTAATGTAACTGAATCTTGTTATATTCCCAAATCAAAATTGGAAGCGTTTGATGTCAAAGCATCAAAGGGTCAAGTCATATACGATTTGGATAAATTAGAAGAAATGAATCGATTAATGAATCTAAAGCGAGACAATCAGGAAATAAAAACAAAAAATCTACGAGAAATACTAAACAACAGTGAATGTAGAGACGAATTGGAGTCATACGAGTTCGATTTCGAAAAATGCAACGATATTGAACTTTTGAAAAAAGAAATTGAAAAAACTGAAAAAGAAGTTCAGTTTCAAAAGCGTAAACATGAATTTAACAAATTTTGTCAGAAGAAATTTAATGATGATTTGAAGGAAACAAAAATTAGAGAAGAATCGGAATCAAGACTACAGGCTAAACTTGAAGAAAAAGAAAACTACTTGAAAAATTCTTCTAAGATGATAAATCAAAATTTAAATAAAACTTTTATTGAATTTCAAGCTAAACTAAGTGACGAAGAACGCCTAAATTGTCTAATTTCTAACGAGGAAGAAATCGGAGAAATCGATAACTATATAGTCAAAGAGAAAGCATTTTTGAACACGATAAAAAATCTCATGAATTTAGAACTCGATTGTACTGATTTAAAAAATTTAAAAGGAAAACTCGAATCGGATAAAATCGATTCGAAAGAGCCTACTGAAAAAGAGTTACTTAATCAAAAACAATTTCAAATTATAATGAAAAAAAAATTTCCAAAAGCTATGGACGAATGGATCCATAGTAAAGTTGGTAGTAAATCATCGAAAACTCTTTTGGATGAAATAAACCGTATCGATGCCGAATTCGATCAATTTTTTGTCTATTCTGAAGATCAATTAAAGCAAGACCCGAATTTAGTAGCTCAAATTGAGCAACAAATTTTACAAAACGAACAAGCCAAAGAAGAATTTTTAGAAAAATATAAAAATTTAGTAAAATTAATGCCAACTTTAATCAACCAGTTAGCTTATTTGAAAATGGTACATTTAGCCTGTATAGACTTAGAGAAAAAAGAACTTGATCTAAACCTTTTTTATAACAAACAAGACAAATTATTCAAGGCTTTGAACTCTCAGAAATCCAGAATTGAGTTTATTAACTATCTTCAAAATTCTAAATTGAATAATTTAGAAAATTTAAAAGAGCTTTTTGACGAATTAATCGATGATCATAATCAAAATGGTAACAAAACAAATGCTCACAATTCAATGGCATCTACTTCCATATTAGCAACTCCTATGATCAGTATGCTACAACAAAACAAAAACATGAATTTAAGTAATTTTAATCAATTTTCAAATGCAAATATGTTATCATCAACAATGTGTAGTCAGTTTATTTCATCACCGAGTAAGCAATTAAGCTCTAAATATAGTCATAGCTTAGAATCTCACGTAGACCCAAATACTGGTTTTATTCATATTTTAAATCAATTTTTGATTACGGCATTGAGAAAATTTGACCAAAGTGATGATCTAAGTGGCGATATGTTCAAATTAACAAATCCTATTTCAATCAATTTTAATGACAATCTCGACAATTATATCAATTTAAAAAATTCTATAAATAATCTATCAAAATCGAGTAGCAATCTAATCGTTTTAGAAAAGCAATGTAAATATTTTTTTAATGGAATTTTAAAGGCAATTGAGTATTTGTATGAAAGGGATGAGACTACTAATGAGTCCAACTCAAGACTAAAGAATACTATGAATTATAATCTAAGCAAGATAAATGTTAAAATGACTAAAAAGTTAGAAATGCCAATTAAAAAACTAGGTGAACAGTGCGTAGATTTACAAAATTTATTTGCTGCTAAAATTTTCCAGAATTATAACCAATTGAAGCATTATTATTCAACAGACAAATTGGCTAATATTCAACGCAATTTTTTTGTATATTTTTATACGAATCCAAAGCAAATTGAGGTTATAATGGAACAATTAAATTCTATTTCATAAATTTTTTTTATTTTTTTCGAAATTACAAATTGTATGGTACGGTGAATATCTAAAATGATTTTTTATTGATCTTTTTTATATTTTAAAAATTAGATTATACATAAACTTTTAAGTTTTTTTTCCCTTAAAGCTCAATGATTTATATTTTTATGTCTTATATTAAGCAATAAAACTTTTTATCGATAAAACCTTTTTCAATTTTGTAACCATTTTAAATTTTTTAAGCCTGTTTTCTATGATAATTTTTTTTTTATTTCATTAGAGTATCGGAATTCGGTTTGTAGTTAAAAAATCTTCGGAAAATCCTTGAATAGATAAAATTTCGATCTAAGCCTATTATTGGAATATTTAAAAAAAATTTGATGACTCTCTATTTTCTTTGTTGATATTTCCCGTTACCAAACTGATCTTATTATTTTCATTATAAGAAGGAAAACATATTATTTGAGTGGTCTACGTTTGCTAATTAAGTACCAATCTTTGCAGTGTAAATTT
>NTPY01000742.1:28513-39111 GCA_002922825.1 Brachionus calyciflorus
ACGTTCAAAAATCGGATGAACGTTCGTGAACGTTCATGAACGTTCATTTTGGGAACATGTGAAAGATCAGTATTGTAGCTAATAAATCTATTTTCAATATCAAATTTTATTACTTTTTGTTACTTAAACGATTTTTCAATTTACTTTTGCTTTAAGTTTAAATCTTTTAATTTGCATGATAAGTTGTTTTCAAGTTGAAATATGACAAGCTTTTTTTACTTTGATTGCGCAATTAATTTTATTTTAAAATTCTGTTAAATATTAAATTTTGAAATGGGATTACGCAATTTGTTTTAAAACAGTTGCCATTTAGGTGATCATTTTTGCAGAATCTGGTTTCTGTTATTCTTAAATAATACTCGCAAAAATGAATCGAAAATTCTTAAATTTAAATCAAAAATTTTTGAGTTGGACTTATTTATCACTCTTTAAGATTTATTAGAGCAATGATTCAATTTGCTTTGGGTTCGTATAACTAAAATTAACTTGTACTATTGTTTTCCTTTCCTCTTTCTTCAACTCTTCTCTTTCTTTCCCAGGAAAAATTAGTCTTTAATCATTAAAATCTCTTACTATATAAGAAAAGGAATTTTTCACCTAAGAACTATCAAGACGTTCATCTTCCATTTTGACGATCCAGCGACCGCCATCCCCAGACAACAACACCAGTTATCATTTTAATGCATAATAATCTCTAATTTTTCCGGGTTTTCATATTTGAAGCGAAAGTTTATTTTAAATAAATTTTTTCAGTCTAAATGAGTATAGATAGAAAGAAATTCTTCTACTGCTCTATTCCAGTATAGTCCAAAAATTTTGTGCAGTACTGTGTGATAGTAAAGGAGGTCATGGTCAAAAAGTTTGGTATGTTACGCTTTTATTCGAGACTTCGGCGCAAATTCGTAAAAAATTTATAATTTAAAAAATTTCAAAAATGCATATTACCACAATTTGATCTAGTTTATATTCTTAATTATTAAAATAGAACACAAAGAAGACTACAAGGTTTTAGACTTTAAATGGTAAATAGAATCAAAAAGTAAATTTCATGTAATAAACTTTTTGTTTAGTATTACCTTTTTTATTAAAAAAAATAAGTTACTATGTTTTGTTTTAATTATTAACACTTTTATATAAGTTTGTTATTCGATTGCAAATTTTCTATCTTTTATTAAAACTTCAAGTTAAAATTTAGAAAAACTTTAAAAGTTAATTTTTTTATTCAATCAAACTCTTGAATATATTTATTTACTTATTTTTCTAATTTAATAAAGATAAATATTTCAAAATTTTATTAAATAAATTTATATTAAATAAAGAGACTTTTTTAATTAATTCAAAGAAAATTTATAAAAAAATTCAAATTAGCTATTGTATATTTTCAAAGGATACCTGAATTGGTTGACGTGTAGGTGGATACAAATGTAATCAAATACCCGTAAATGTAAATCTTAAGGTTTTTTTTTTATGGTGAAATTTTCAATTAAGAATAAAATTTATTAAATTGCACTATATGGAAAATATTTAGAAATTAAAAAAAAAAACGTATCTAAGCAACTAGTTTAACTCAACAAATAATTTTTCATAGCCACATAAAAAAATAGATCTATAGACTATTACATTTAGAAAAAGAATGATTTAAATTTTTTTTGTTAAGAACAGTCAAGGTTTTACTTAAAAAAAAATTTGTTGTTTTTTTTTTAAATAAATTTTTTGAAACAAAAATTTGTAATCTTCGCTTAATCATGCAACTTATATTTTCGAATTCAATTTTTTTCTTAAAGCTTAAGTCAATAAAAATCAATAACAACAAATAAGAAACAAAAAAACAAAGCTGAAACTAAGACTTAATTTTCCCTTAATATTTTTTTTTCTTCGAAAAAGATCCTCTTTCTCTTACCTCAGTTAATTTAAGATTAATTTACTTGAGTCATATTTTTTTTTAGAAAAACTATTTTGTATGAACTCTGAGAATTTTTTGATTATGCTATAAACCCTTTTTTAAAATAAAATTACACTTAAGGCTTTTTTCGTTAGTAAAATGTACGATTCAGAGAATGTACCATCTACAGCGATTCAATCAGCTAGCTTATTGCTTAGATCAAAATCGTACGATACTAAACTAAATTCACTAGCAGATAGTCCAATTTATTCTGGTATGTTCTCTACTTATAACCCGGACAGCCTCTCGAAAACCGACGAACCTGCTAAAATAACAGTTACATCTTTTGCTCCTACACCTAGTGATAATCGATCTCGCTTAAACTATTACGGTCATGTTCGACCTAGTTCACAAGCTTTAAATTCAAGTACAAACTTAAACAACAATGATACTAATAAAAATAATAAAAATGAATCTCAGGATTCAAATAATCGTAATCTAAGTCTTCAATGGCCCAATGGAAAAAACAATTTACCATTAATTATTTTTCGGGCAAAGGTTTTACGTAAAACATATTGGGAATGCAAAAAAATAGGAGGTATATTTCCGAATTTTAGAAAATTTTTTTCAAAATAAAACTGATTTTTTTTTTTAGAAAATTATCGCTTGACATTTAAGTTTATACATGGCGAAAGAAAATTGGTCAAAGCTATTTTAGAAGGTCATGGATTTAGAGAAGTAAACAACAAACTTTCTTTTATAAGTCATTTTTCTTAAATTTTGTTTTATGTAAAAAAAAAAGGTTCATCCGAATAGTTCAGAGTTTAATATTATTTGGAGTGGCAACAATTTAAAAAGCTATTTATTTCGTGGCTTACAAGAAAACCAAAAAGTAAATCATTTTCCAAGATCTTGTGAATTGACGCGCAAAGATCGACTGTATAAAAATATTCAACGAATGCAAAAGGATAAAGGCCATAAAGCTTTTAATATTGTACCAACTACATTTGTTTTGCCTTATGAAATTGATGATTTCTATTGTAAGTCTTTTCTTCTTTTATTAAAAAAAAACTCATCTAATAAATGACCTGGTAAAATCTTGGCTAATAATACTATTTGAAAATTGCTTTTTAATATCATATTTTTTTCCCTTTCCAACTCGGTCTAAAAACAAAAAAATTATCGACAAACGATAAATTTTGCTCGAAAATTCTTTTTTTTCGTAGGAAAATTTTGAGTGCCGTATTTCCTCAAATATAAGATAGAGGCGACATCTTTTAGAGACCTAATTGAATTTATTTTGATTCTAAAAAATGATTCAAATTCAAGCCTCGTGCTTTTATTTGAGTGTTCTTATAGGAAATACGGAAGAGACATATCGAAAGATACCTGAAAAAAAGTGACTATTACATAGTAATTGTCACATAAAAGACCGAGCGAAGTTTTTTAAAAGCCATTTTTTAAATATTTGTAATAATGAGGAGCATTTGTTAAATGAGAATAAAAAAAATTTATCTTTTAATTTTTATTTATCTAGCAACTTTTTACAAAGAAAAGGGCATATGGATAGTAAAGCCTGTTTGTCTATCCCGAGGTAGAGGAATATATCTAATTAGCCACGTAAGCAAATAAATAAAATATTGTTTAAGTTTTAAGCTAATCTAAATCTATGAATTTTAAGCTTTTATAAAGTATTTTGCATCTTTATGTAAACGGGGTTACCTGATTAAACCGGTTTATTTTATTGATCAAAAAATTATTTTAGATCAAAAAAGATAAAGCTTAAAACTTAGCCTTAAAATTAAATTTTCCAAATTTAATATTTTAATAGCCTGATCAAATACCACTTGATGATAATTTAGTTGTAAGCAAATATTTATCAAATCCACTCTTAATCGAGGGTTTTAAATTTGACTTGCGATTATATGTTGCTGTCACATCGTTCGATCCTCTTATTTTTTACTTATACGAAGAAGGCCTAACAAGATTTGCCACAATAAAATACGATCAGAATGTGCGCAATATCCGTAATACTTGTATGCATTTAACTAATTATAGTTTGAATAAAAAAAATGAGAAATATGTCAAATGTAATGATCCAGAAGTTGAAAATTATGGTAATAAATGGTCAATGAGCGCTTTGTTAAGATATTTAAGTTCTCAAGGAAAGGATACGTTCACATTAATGATGAATATTGAGGAAGTTTTAATAAAAACTTTGTTATCTGTTGAGAGTCCAATGGCAAGTGCGGCTAGAATGTTCATGCCTCATAGAGGAAACTGTTTCGGTAAAAAATTCAAAAATCAAAATTTGTAAATTATTTTTACTTTAATGAATTTTTTTGAATAGAGCTCTTTGGGTTCGATATTTTGGTCGATGAATTCTTCAAGCCATGGGTTCTTGAAGTTAACTTGTCGCCTTCTTTGGATTGTGATGCGTTATTAGATATAAAAATCAAGTCTAATATGTTAGCTGATCTCTTTACATTGACGGGAATTCATTGTCAAAATCCAACTTTTTTTTCCAATCGTTCAAGACAAAAAAATGTTAAAACAAAAAACGATCCTAAAATTAAAGTGAGACCTCATTCAGCTAATATGGGAGGTAATGGGTTTAAAGCAAATCAGAATCAGATAAAAGAAACTAGCGATGCTTTGTATGATGGTCTGAGTCAAACTGAACAAATTATTCTTAAAACTTCAGTCGAAGAAAATCAAAGAGCCAATGGATGGCTGCGAATTTTTCCAACTTCTGATACATGGGAGTTTTATTCACAGTATTTGGAGACCAGATCAACTTCATATAACATGATGCTTCATAAGAAATTATTTCCAAGAAGGTAATTTTTTATTTATTACCATTAAATCTATGTTCAACATATTTCATCGTAAAATCAACTCTTTTTAACAAACCATTTCTGGGCCAATTAAATAAAAGACCATAATCCCTTGATAGTTAGACCGGTAAAAAATAGAAGTTGGACCACCCACTTTTTTGAAGCTTAAAGGTCTATTAATTCATTATACTAGTAAAATCAATGGGTATTAATCCGAAACCCCAGATTTGTTACACGGTATAACTATGGAGGGATTACGGTAAATGATAAAATTAAATAGTACTTTTTTTGAAGTATTCGAATTGTCTTTTTTAACATCCAAAAGATGGAACGGTCAATTTGACTTCTGTTCCAAAAATTAATGGTTTTTCGATAAAATCTAAATTTTTTTAGTCAAAAAAAATTTAAGAACTTTTTGTATTGGGTACTACATCTGTCAGTTTCTAGACTTCCAAACTTTAAAATAAAAGAAATCAATTTAATTTATAGAAAAAATTCAAAAAGTATCATTTGTTTCAATTGCTATAATATGGATTTTTGTCTTTTTATATACAGTGTCCTCTTGCCTAGGACTCTAAGAAAAATGGTTGAAGTCAAGTTCTTTTCTATAAGATGATATCCCATCGATTACATGCTAAAACAATTTTTTGAATTTTTTTTAGAAAAGAATTTGAATTCAGTCTTTTTTCTATTAGTAGACCCCAATGTTCGACTTTTTTTTATTAAAAATTTTACGTTTGGTCCAAAAAAATTTTAAAAAATTATTATTAAGGTTTATGAAAAGTTATGTACTTGATCTTAATAGCATAGTTGCAATTTAAAATGTTCCTGGTCATTCATGTATTCCAAAAATTAAACTTTATTTCAATTCAAATAATTTCATAAAAATTCAATACGTTCGTGAAAAATCAATAGATTTCATGTAAAGTAAAAAGAAGATCAAGATTCAAATATTTATAAGATTTTTTAAGAATTAACTCCTTCGATTAAAAATATTAAATAAATGTTTAAAAAGCTTATAAATGTTCTTTTTTTAAACTAAAAGGTGGCAAAATGGTTCAGCGCCCAAGAAAGCAGCTCAGACACGCGTTAAGTAAGATAATTCAAAATTATTTAATCCAAAATATTTTTTTCAAGAATTTTTTTGAAGGGCTTTAGAAGGCTCATATGAAATGTATCGAATAAATAATTATTCATCTCAGGAAACATCAGGCGCGTCACTTTATGAAGCATTAGATCGCTATAATCGTTATGAACGTAAATTAAATGATCAAGTAAAGCCAAATGAAGAGACCCTAAAAAAGCTTTCAACTCAACCTTTTCATATTAAAACCACTCAGGTACAGCGATCGAATTTTTCAATATTTCCTAATGGTGATCGAAATAAAGAAAAAGACGCGAGTCTTTCGTCCGAAATGCTAAATGAAGAAGACTATCTAAGCGATTCGACAAACGATAACTACAAAAACAAAAATGATTATAAAAATATGAATAAATCATTGCCAAATATAAATAAAAGTCGACCAGTTACGGCTAATTATTCAGTTCCAAATTACAAAACTAATTTAAAGAAAAATTCCAAAAATGAATATAACAATAAATCGGACGAAGACGATTCAGATAGTGAAGACAACGACTCGGACACCAATAACCAAGATAATAATTTATCTGGATTAAATAGAAAAGATTCTCATATCAACTATGATCTAAAAACCGTTTTAACTTATATAGACCAAGGATACTATTTAAGTCGAATCCAAGTTCGAAATGCATTTGCACTTTATTTATTTAAGATTCAAATGCGTTTACAAAGTGAATCGCAGACAAAAGACGAATCAAATGTCCAACAAATGGATTTGGTTTTAAGATTTATAAAAAAGGCAGCGCCTAATTTATCCCAAGAGTTTAAAGTCTATGTACCAAGTAAAAAATTACCTTTGAGTGAGCAAAAAAGAATGCTTTCGAAGCAATTGCATGATTTTTTACATGTTTATAAAAAAGATACTGAACAAATTCGAATAGAAACGGGCCTCCAAATGGAAAATGAGCGTAAAAAAAATAAGAATAAATTAATAGATGATAAAGGCTTTCAGAGTTTGTTGTATAAATGTTCAGAGGCTGATTTAGAAGAGATTATGAGTAGTTATATGAAAAATTCACATGATTCAAGCGTATTTTTAGGTAGTAAGAATAACAAGAATCAAAATAATGATCCTGGTTCAAATAATAATAATAATAATGAACCTAATAGTTTGATTGAATTTAAATTTAATTTAGGCTCAAAGAACGAAGAAAAAGAGCAAATAGAAAAAGTTAAGGATGATAATGGGATAAAAAAGAAAAATGATGATGAAAATGGATCACAGTTGTCATGCGATTCACGTTCTGAATTTAGTAAATCATCCGATTCTGAAGGTCATAGTCGTTCTAGATCACGATCATCATCGTCAATTGAATCAAACTCGAAAATTCAAAATCGAAAAAAACAATTGAATAATTCAAATATTTTAAAAGAAAAGAGAATTTCGAATAAATCAAGACAAAAAAGTTTTTTAACGTCAAATATAAAAAATTCCAGCAATAGATTATCTCATTTTGAATCGAGTTCTACCCATAATAAAGCACTTAGAGAAAAGCCCAAATTACCAAAAACAGCAGATTATAAATCAATAATTTCTAATATTTATTTGTCATCTAATAGCAAACAAGTAAAGTCTAAACCAAAATCGAATGCTAATAAAATTTTAAATAATCGACCGAATACAATTCATAGTTCATCGTCAAATAATAACCTTATACCCATTAATAAATTAGCGCCTTTGGCAAGTAAGTTATTTTTTAAATTTTGAATTTATTGTTAATTGTAAATTTTCACAAAAGAATCTTCGAAAGAAATTTTCAATTCAATTTTTTAAATTTTTTAAAGTGCGAAAATTATTGAACACAATTAAAAAATTTTATTGATTTTTATATTAAAATGCAGCTACAATACTTAGTTTTTACGCAAATGACGGGAATTAACTTAAAATTAAAAAATTTTAAGATTTTCGTAAATTTCTGTTTTTTACGGAGTTCTACGCCATTCTAAATGAATTTTTGATTTAAAGTGGCATAAATTCGAAAAGTGACAATTTTTATCAAATTATATTTTTTCCTCATCTAAAACGTAAAATTTAATTTTAAAACAGGTTAATAAAAATTAGAAATTAAAAATTGCATTATCAATTCTAAATTGCGTTCCAAAATGTTGGTAGCTTTTTTGTATTTATCGTAGAATCTGGTATGTTTTTTGAGTATATCCTCGTTTATCCGACAACCCCGGGTTCCGGACTTAGTTTCGGATAAACGAGAGTTGACTGTACTAATTAAGAAAGTATTAATTCGAAACAAGGTTCGGATTTAGTTTGGCTGAGAACAAGTTCAAAAAAGAATGTTTATTTATCCTGGGAAACAATTTTTATATATACCGTAAAACCCTATTTTTAGTGACAATGTCAAATTGTTCTTTTCAGTTTTGTGCCATGTAAAAATTGTATGTCTGTATACATTTTAATGTAATTTAAATCATGAGTTTTACGGTAATTTAAAAATCTAAAACTACTACAGTAAGGGACTTCATGAAACTTCCCATTGAACTTAAATTCCTCACACTTTCAAAGCTTCCTGTGAATTCCCGCTCATTCCTGCGAATTCTCATGAGTTCACCTTAATTTTTTCTAATCAGTTTTTAACTGTGGTGAATTCGCAAGTTAAAGCGTTTAAAGTGTGGCGAATTTAAGTTCGCTGGGAAGGTTCATGAACCTTCATGAAGTGCACCTGTGAATGTCCCTTACTGTATATGAATAATTGTTTAACCGAAAATATTTTTTATTCATGAGTGTTTTTTTATTAAAATAATTGTGTAAACTAAAAACACTAATTTCCGATAAATATACAAATTTTTACTTTAATAATTTCACATAAACTACCGAACTAAGATTGCTGGTAATTTAAAGGATTAAAAGTAAAAAATTGAAGTATTTTTGTTTACATTTTTAAATTAAAAATGTAGCACACACAATAAAATTTTCATTCTTGATGGGATATTTATTTTTTTACTACTTTTTAAATCAATCACAATTCTATGTTCAGCATTTCCAAAAAGATAAATTATTTATTTTTTTTAATTTAAAGAAATAAAGAAGATATTTTATTCTGGTAGTATTCAATCATTTGATACAGGTCTTTATAAAAAAACACATGGTAATATTTTTAAAATGACCCTTGAGCTATCAATCCCATTTATTCTCATAAAATTGCCTAAAATTTTCCTATTTATTGCTTTTTAATTTCTATCAAAAAAATTATTCTTTAACAGGATTTTTTTTTTATTCAAGTCAATAGCCAAATTTCATTTAATAGTGGACAAAATAGTTTTTATTCACCAATGTCAACATCAAGTAAAGATTCTCAACCGATAAGTCCTTTAAATCCCTTAAAACAAAGCTCTAATATTTACACCCAGAAAAATTCTTTAATTACAACTAACAATTCAAATAATAACAATAATACTAAATCTGCTTTGAATAGCAGTCGATCGTTTTTGTCAAATAGTCAGCTCTTAAATGGTTTAGATGATGCATCAATTTTAAGTATGGGTTTAAAAAATTTACAATTAAAACAACAGGAGCGCTTATACTCAGCTGGTAACTGAATTTTAATTTCTAAAAAACATTTTTTTCTTTTTTTAAATAGTTCATTTAAAGCTAAGTCTTTTCGAATTGTTTCTTCATTAAACGATGATGAACACAATAAACCTAAACCTCCAAATCAATTAGCATCAATTAAAACAACTAAAAATTTAACTCAAAATTCAATTAAATCAAACCAACACGATGATGATATAAAACACGTGACCTGCTCATCTAAGTCCTCGTATACAATGTCAGCTAAAAATGGTACAAATTTAAGAGAATTTTTAGTTGATCCAAGTGAAACAACAACAAATGAAAGTATTGGCTTAGCTGTAAATAAGAAAAATCTTTCCCTCATACAAAAATTAGAACAACAAAAAGAAAAAACAAATAAACTTCTTGAAAAAAGTAGAGCCAAACACAACCAAATGATGCTTGATAATCAATTAATAACTAACAAAAAACAAAATACCAATGACAATCTGAATCTTTATTTTTCTACAGTCAAAAATTAAACTCATTTATTTTATTTTTGTAGAGAAAATATTCAAACCGCTCCAAATAACCATTAAAACAAAAAAAATCTTTTATTTATTTTTTATAAATTTTTGTTTTAAATTTTAAGATGTTAAAAATTCAATAAATTCAATAAATTTTTTAAATATTTTTTGAAAATTTTTCTCTTTAAAGTAGTAAGGATAATATCGGATTTTAATAGAAAAATGGCGTAAAATTTGAACAAAATTCGAGTATTCTTTAAATCTATAGAGAATGCTATTTTAAAGAAAAATTTTTTTTAAAAAGTAATGATTTTTGCAAGATTTTACCGTAAACTCGCGTATTTAACCCAAAATTCGCTTTCCGGCCTTTCAGATTGTTCATTTTTTGATATTTCATGAACGTTCCTGGCTTTTTTTGGGGGGAAAACTTTTTGACAACTAAAAATCTGGTTATCACAACCAAAAAACGGATTTTAACATTCACAAAAAAAATCCTTTTGCTATTTTAGATGATTTAGACTTTGAATTTTCTACTCGCTCTGGCTTAGGTTCTTTCGACTTTTCTTTAAACTTTTGTTAGGTTTTCAATTTCAAGTGCTTTGGGGACCTAACGTGGTCTAACTCTTCCTCATTTCGGTTTCTAGTTTCTCAATTACTTATGAATCGATTTCAAACTTTTTGTTTGTAAAAACCTGATTTTTAGTTG
>NTPY01000742.1:46388-63300 GCA_002922825.1 Brachionus calyciflorus
ATCAAAAAATTAAAATAAAATCTTGCTCCATCAAAAAATTTGGAAAAAAAAAATTGCTTATCGAATCGTAGCTATCAAATCAAATTAAGTTGTTAGCAAAAATCATCCAAAAGTGAATTCCTATGTTATTTTCAAGTAACATGAATATCAATTAGCACTTAGGGTACAAAAGGAAGAGAGTTTTTTGTGATTGCGTCATTAAATTGCTTTTTTTTTATAGAAAACAAACTTGAATTAAATATTTACAAATATTGTATGTTTATTTTATTTTGTACGTTTAAAAAAGTGTCCTAGAAATAATTTTAGAATTGATTTGTTCTTCTCAAGGTTTATTTTTCTTTTCAATATTTTCGTATTTATTAAAATTAAAAAACTATGGAATTTTAAAATATTCTATACTGCTTTACTTTATTGAAAAAAATATTTAATTACATCCGGTGCATATTTTATTAGCTCAGGATTTAACGAGCTTTCATGAAAAATTATTAAAATTTCGTGTTTGTACAGATGAATCAAATTTGTAAAACTTGGTCTCAATATTCAAAACTCATTACTTGAAATAAATGACTCTCAAAACCTTAATAAGAAAACCAAAAATTTATTTTTTTTTAACTAGCTCTCATAAATAAACGATTTAAAGAATTTGATACCTAATTTCCAATTCTAAAAATTAAATATCTAAAAATTTGAACTTGATAAAATTTTTTTAGAAATTTATTTCAAAATGATTTATTCAAATAAAAAAAACAGCGTTTAACTAAATTGTTAGATAAATATTTTTAATTTTGTATTAATCTAAACTTTTATAAAACTTCTTAAATGAAAATAATATTTTAATTTTTGAACAAAAATACCTCTGAAAAGATTTTATTTGATTTTAAATTCCTTTTCACTAAATACCGTATTAGCATGCTAGATAATGCATCATCATAATTTAATATCCGCTCTAATCACCATCTCGCCCATTAAAAGTCTTGCTGACTAATGGTGCATGATCTAAACACTGAATCACATACACTGGTTGTAATATAAATGTAACATCAACCGTCAACCGTAACTTTTGACCGTAACCGTAACCCATGTTAATTAGCCTTAATTTTCAATTTTAAGATGTTTGAACTATGGTTAATGTTACGGTCAAAAGTTACGGTTGACGGTTGACGTTACATTTATATTAACACCACTGTATTTAATACCGCGTAAAAGACGTTTAAAATAAGACCGTACTTTTTTACAAAATACCAATATTGAGTATAACAGAAATGCTGCACTTAATAGAATAGAATTTATATTTTTTTAAAATAAAATAAAGGTATCAGTACCTAAGTTTTGTGTTTTTTGATATTTTTAACCTATATCGCCAAGCGGATCAAAGCTGCTCAAGCTAAGTTCATTTCGTAAAAAGGATATTAAAAATTAGTTTAAGGTAGGTTTGAGACTGTTTGCCAAAAATATGAAAGAGTTGAGTGGACCGTTATTTGGATGGGTCGTTGACGTCGGCTAAGCAATCCACGCTCCTGAGTCAATTGAACGAAATGCCTTGTCTAACGCGATTACCATTCGCCTAAACAGAAATCATTAGGTGGTTGCAAACATAAAAGGTGTATAGAATTCGCTACTGGAAAAATCAAATATTCCATTCTACTCTTTCATATTTTTGGCAAAAAGACTCTACCTCGAACCGACCGTAAAATAGATGCAAAAGGATTTCAAACGGAAGTTAAAAATGCCTAAAAGTAGGCGGTCCACCTCAACTAATATCCTTAATAAAACAATTAAAATTTTTTTCAACTCAAGTCGAATGGTTGGCTTGAATCCCAGCTCGGAAAAAAGACCTGTGATTGAAGATACCTCATATTTTTCTAATTTCGAATATAAATGTGCGTTGACATTAAGTTACCAAAAAAAGTGCGCCGGACTTTTAGATAACTTTTTTTCAACATGGAAAGGATGTATGTCTCTGCATTCTCTTTATACGTTACTTTGGGTTTTAATGCACACATGGCTCAGCAAAGAATTACGGTAGTTAAATAAAAAATATTTAAAATTTTTAAATAAAACAAGCCATCGATTTACCTAGATGATGAATGTTAAATAAAAAGAATGAATTAACTTAATGTAAAAGTTATTTTGAATATTTTAAAAATATTTCAAATCATACACATGGTGTAGTGTTTTTTGTTTCAATTTTTAAGAAAAATTTAATCGTGATTTCAATCGAAAATATTTATATTTTATTTTTATGAATATTTCAAATTCTAATAGTTGAATAAACATGTCCAATTTCGAATCTATATTTAGTTCAAATACACAAGTTGACGAAAACTTGAATGAGCTTTTTCAGAAGAAAATCGAGAGACCAATAGAACCTGAAACTCCGGCTAAGAGTGAACAAGACCTAAAGAAATCATCTCAAAAAAAGTTTAAAAAGCTTGATCCAGAGACTGAAAAAAGAACCATCTTTATTGGAAATCTTTCAAAAGAAACTAAAAAAGAAGTAATAATTTTTGAAACAAAAAAAAATTCTTGAATTTTTTAAAAAATTATTCTTACATCAAGGATTTGCTTAAAATATTCAAAAGCTATGGAAAAATTGAGTCAGTTAGATTCAGAAATATTGTAAATATCCTACAAGTTATTTTCTTTTTTAAATTTGAATTCTCTAATTACATTTTTTCAAAGGTCCCTGAGGACATTACAAAACCGAAAAAATATGCTTTTATAACGTAATATTTTATGTCGAAAAAAATTATTTAAAATTTTTATCTAAACCGTTCATTAAAAAGAAAACAAACTCATCCAAACAAACAGACAATAAATGCTTTTGTAAGATTTAAAGAAGAAGATTCCGCAAAAAATGCAGCGAATGAAGTGTAATTATTTTAGGAATAAATTTAAAAGTTCAGATGAAAACAATTTTTTTTGTAGAAATGGTATGGAATTTAAAGGGCTTCATTTAAGAGTTGACTTAGCCACGAGATCAAAAGTTCATGATAATAAAAGATCTGTTTTTCTCGGAGGTTTACCGTTTGGTAAGCTTATAGTGACCATTCATAAGTCTTATTTTATGGTTATAATTTTTTTAAAGATTGTTCAGATGAAGATGTTTACTCACATTTTTCAAAATGCGGACCTATCGAATTCGTTCGACTTATCAGAGATAATAAAACTGGCATTGGTAAAGGATTTGGTTATGTTCAATTTAAAACAGCAGACACGGTAGCTTTGGCTATTCGTTTAGAAGGAACGAGTATAAATAATAGAAAAATAAGAGTTGAACGTTGCGTTAAAAAGCAAAAAGAAAGTAAAAAGGAAACTAAAATAAATAAATCTAGCGATTCCAAAAAAGGAATATTGAATAAAAAAGAGAATAAATTTCAGACTAAATCGGATAGTAGAAAACCGAAAAAAGATCAAGAAATTACTAAAAAGAAGAAGAAATTCGATAAAGAAGACACTAAAATGGATAAACCAAAATTGTCCAAAGAAGATAGAGCTAAAAACTGGAAATTAAACAAAGTTAAAAGAAGAAAAACTATGAAGAAAAAACATGTTAGTACAAATAAAAAAGATAATATTAAATTTAAAATTTAAATAAATTTTTTGAAATCTTGAAAAATTTTTTTAATATTCGAAATTTTTGAAAATCAAACATTTGTTTTCTTAAAATTTTGTAACAAATATTCGAACAATTTATTGACAAAAAAGGTCACTAAAACATCGCTTTTAAGTCTTTGTCATTTTTCTTCTTTAAAACGATTACATTAATTAATTATTCTTAATTAAATTCTTAATTTATTTTTAAAAACAAAAAGGTCTGATTTAAAAAATTTAACTGCCTAAAAGTATTTATCCTAATCTTGATCTCATCTCTAGAATTTTATCAAATTTTTATTTTAGTTAATAGTTTTTCTTTTATTTACACAATAGAAAATCAAGACAAGATATTATTTCTGAAAATTTTCTGTTTTTTTCTAAATTTTCTTGAAAAAATTCTTAATTGATTTTTTAGCATCGAAATCACTGGATTTTTTATCATCACACGGGGATGGTTTCAAAAATAATGTCTCATGATTCTGAATAAAATAGCTCAAATATGAATGGCTTAGTATGATTCGATTGTATTTATCGTCCATTTCAACATAAGGATAGAATAATTCAGTTATATCTGAAAGAGATAAAGGAACTATTTTTTTGCTAGCTTCACCTTCCTTTGGATTCGAACTTAATGCACTTAAATTCCTTAGAGAACTAACTAAATATTTGTAATAATGAAAATGAGAAACATCCGATCTAACTTCGGCCGTGCATCTCATAGAATCAATCATTTTGTCTATTTTCTTTTCATCTAGGGGTAGAGAAAAATCTAAAGCTTTTGAATTAGTAATTAAGTTCCTACGAATTCCATAAATTTCTTCGTTATCTTCAAAATAAATCTTGATTGCATTAGCGAATGTTAAGCAATCATTATCATTTATATGATAGGTTAAATTAGCTGGTGCTGATGTCAAAGTTGTAATTAATTTTTTTGCCTTAGATATTTGTTTTGATCTTCTTAATTCTAAAGAATTCTGGGTATTAGAAACTATGCGATCTTTAATGCCAATTATTTTTTTCTTTAAATATCCCGATGTACATTTTTCACTACAACGTATGTCCAACAAAGCATGATAAAAAATTTTATTGGGACATTTTTTTAAATGTTCCATAATTCTAATTAATAAACAAGGTACATGTAAAAGGGTATCATGTTCGATTAGACCCTTGAATTCAGTACATTTTAAATTTTCTTCACCTCGATCAAATATATCGAAGCCAAATGTTTTATCAATAAATAAAATGAGGAACAAAGTGAAAAAATATTTCATTATTATATTAATTTAAATTTTCAAAGACAAACTTCTCACTGACTTTATAAAATTCAATTAGATTATAAAAATAATTTAATTTAAAATTTAATAAAATTAAAAAATGTAAGTCTTTTTTTAAAGTTATCTTTTTATTTGAAGTGTCATCAAACTCTATTTATTCATAAGCTATTTCATTAGTTAATATAAAATTTAAATTTCCTGATCAAATTTTATTCCAAGAGAATATTTTAAAGTTATAATCAAAGTTTCCATAATTATACTACATTTCTCGCGAATTAACGACGTCCAGCTACGGTACCAATAGTGAATCAGCGATGCCCCTGTGCTGTTCTAAAAAAAATCCTACTTTATTGTACAATTTGATGGTAAAATAATTTTAAAGATTAATTTTTTTAAAAAAGTAAAAAAGTATGGCTCCTTAAAATTTAATAATAAAATGACATTATCTAGCGAATTTACAATAGAATTTTTTAGAAATTTTTTATTTAAATAATGACGTTTTTTCTCCTTTACTCCTTATTTTTACTCCACATAAAAGTCAATGGAACTTATTAATTAGCAGCTAGATGTTTTTATTATACTTTTGGAATTCAGTTGGCCGTAAACAGTGTTACTTTTGTAAGGTATTGTCATAAAAGAAAGTGTTGTCATTTTTTTTAAACTTGGCTTATTAAGACTAAAAAGTCACCAAAGATTAATTACGGTTATTGATTAGAGGATCTTAAGAAAGACAGTGGGTCCTTGGTATAACGAAAATGTCGATGACGATAAATGGCTTTTCATTTTATCGAAATTCTTTACATCAAGACGATATTTCAAATAAAAGCAAGGTCTGTAACAGAAAGTTTTTCAATTTTTTTTTAGCCAATACTTATACTTAATCATAATATTCATTGGATCGCCTATTCCCTTTAAGATGTATTAAACATGAGGCGTATGTGTCACACGTTCTATTTCCTACAAATGATGATTATATTATGAAAAATTTGAAAATTATCGATTCTTAGTGAACTTTCAATAAATCATATATTACTGATACGAACTCCTGATTTTACAAGATTTAATTCCTGTAAACTTACCGGAATTCCGGAAGATTTGACATCAGCTTGAGAATTAAAGAAAAATGTGGAATAAGCTGAAAATTTGATTTTTTCTCTGATTGTCTCGTATGCTTTAACCGGAATTTACCTAATAAAAGTATTTGTTTGAAAATCAATAGTACTTCAGATACTGAATCTGTGGGACCTCAAGATGATTTAAACATATTTTCTGAATAGTCAAAAATATGGTACTGATTAAAACTTATCAAAATGTAAAGTTATGTCAAGTTTCGTGTAAAACACGTACCATATTTATAAAATGACATTGACGAAATGTAAAATTGACTAGACAATTTTATTTCATTTTATAAATTGTCAAGTTTCTTGTTTTGACAGTAACATGGGAAAAAACACAAAAAATAAATTTGCATAAAAAAATCTAATTTGGTTGAGACAATTATGTTAAAATAAACCACAGAAGAGCATCATCTAGGTGTGATTATATCAAATGATCTTAAATTGGATAAGCAATCTTTTGCTGTATCTGCTAAAGCAAACATGGTCTAAGGCATGATAAAGAATTCGCTTTCAATCATAGAAAATTTTATTATTAAACTACTTTATACTGCTCTAGTTAGACCACATATAGAATACGCTGATTGGGTTTGGTATCCATCAACGAAAAAAAATTTCGATATTCTTGGAAAAGTCTAAAGACGGGCAAAAAAACAAATAAAACATCTAATGATCAAGCTATATGAAGAGAATTTAAAAGAAGTGAGTTTAATTAATTTCTAAGATCGTAGAACTATAAGTGATTTGATCCAAATGTTTATGTCTAGAAAATTTAGAACATCTTAAAAAAATTAATCAAAAAATTTTGATAATCCTTGCCATTTTTTGTCATACAATTTTTGAAACGTCTTTTTTTATTGCTTACTTGCACTTTATTTATGTGATCTATCATTTTTGGTTATTAAAATTGTTGATTTTATTGAGCTGTACCATCCTGTTGATTTTCCATAAAAATAGACTTATATTTTCTAAAATATAAGTTTTTAAAGACTGTTTCTAAAATTGTTCGCTTTATCTACTTCAAAAAGATTTAATATCAGTAAAAAAAACAGTCTTTAAAAAATTAAATTTTGAAAAAAAAATTATTTAATTTCTAAAATTTATGAGTTTTAATATTGGCGAATTCGTAGGAAGCGTTGGGAAGTGTGGGGGATTCGAGTTCGGTGGAAAGGTTCATGAACCTTCATGAAGTGCACATGTGAATTTCCCCTACTGTATGTAAAAATGTAATTTCACTCATTTTTTTTCAAATAAATACTAGTTAGATAAATTACCACATGCTAAAATATCAGAAAATAATTTTTTTAATAACAAAATATTTAGAAAGATCATTCAAAAGGAATTTTAATACAGTGCTGAAAGTGGGAACTTCGGTGAACTTTTGGGAAATTCGGTGAAATTAAAAAGTCCGTGAATGTTCATGAACGTTCACAAATGGAACACGTGAATGACCAGCACTGTAGTTTGAGAAAAAATAAGGATATGACGAGTTAATCAATTGTTTCACGATTTACAAGAAAGATAAATAACTCAATTAATTTTTGTTCTACTTAACTAGGATAGTTTTTAAAAATTAATCGAGTTTACTCATCAAAGTAAAATGTAATAATGACCAATAAAATAGAGCTTTTTTTAATTTTTATTCTGAAAAAAAATTAATTTTGCAAAGCTTGTTGTTGTTGTTGAAGGAAGGCTTGTTGATGAACAAGAGCCTGGCGATGTCTGGCAATCATAGATTCAGTTGGTTGAGCTTCTTGTTGTTGAGCAAGAGCCTGGTGATGTCTGGCAATCATTGATTCAGTTGGTTGGGCATTTTGTTGTTGACCAAGAGCCTGGTGATGTCTGGCAATCATAGATTCAGTTGGTTGGGCATTTTGTTGCTGAGCTTGTTGTTGAGCCAAAAAAGCCTGATGTTTTGCAATTAAAGACGGAGTTAGATGTGATTGTTGAGTTTGTTGTTGAGCTAAAATTGCTCGATGTTGAGCCCATTGTGCTTGTTGTGAAGCTGTTGGTTGTAGTTCTTGTTTTTGTTGGGCTACTTGTAATGACTGAGTTAAGTTAGGTTGTGAAACTCCTCGACCTAAAGTTGATTTACGTTTACATCGGAATGGTACTAAAATAGTTTGTGGACAACATGGTTTCATTTCTTTTACTAATATACATTTTGGCTTTGGTGGTGATGGTCTTGAACGAGCATCAATATCAATTACAATTTGAACTTTCGGTTTTTTCTCTTCGATTAATAAAACTTGTTTAACTGGTTCAATTTTTTCTCTAAATCTAATTACTGTTTAAAAAATTAGATAAAAAGTTTTATAAATAAAAATGTCTTTTAAAAATAATTACCTGGTACACAAGATACAGCTTATAAAAAAAACAAAATTTTTTTAAAAAAATTTAAATTTAAAAAAAAAACGAAAAAATAAAAATTACATCTTCTTGGTACTCTTCTTATTTCAATAAAGTCACACATTTAGAATTTAGTCTTTTTAGAATATTGCAAAAATAATACAAAAAAAAACAAAAAAAAGGATCAGAATTTATAAGTGAAGCAAACCTAGGATATGCTTCATAAATTTTACAATAAGCTCAAGAAGTCATAAATTGGTTATCTAATAAACATACTTGTTTGATATGTCATGAAATGATGATTTTTATCACATTTTTAAATTATTTAAAATTTTACGTTTTGATAAAATTATATAAGAAAATCTTTGACTTAAAATATTCAATCGAATATAGATTACATAAACAATTTGACTATTTCGAGTTGTTTATTTTCCCAAAAAAATTTTCAATAAATGTTTTCATTTAAATAGGAAATTATCATTTCAATTTAATTATACAATAAAAATTATGAATTTAAAAATTTTGAATTAAGCCTCAACTGGTTATTACTAGAAACGATCTGTTGAAATTTTTCATAGTTTTCCCTATTTTTCAAATATTTATCAATTTGTCCCAGAAAGACCAGGAAAATTTTTGATTTGATAAAAATTTATTAGCCTAATATTTTATATGTTTAACGTCATGAATCTCATTTATATAAAAACCGATTTTTTGTTTGGTTCTTAATTAATTATGAGAAATGGCGCCCATTACTAAACCAGCTACTCTTTCGATAGTTTGTCCTTTGCTAAAGCAAAATATTTTTGAAAACCAAGGTGTCTATCTTGTACAAAATGATCTAATGAATTATAAAATTATTTTCTTGATATAAAAGGAAATTTTTAAACATCTTTCAAATACTACAAATAACAATCCTTTTATCAAGTGTAATACATTGCAAATGCGTTACTTGATCATTCAATTAATGACCAAAGATGCATCCTGACCCAAAATATTACAGTCGATATTGTTTTTCTTGTTTTCCAATTGAAAGAAAAAAATGTAAATTCAGACTTTATTGTTAAAACTTCAGAATAGAATAAATGATAAATATTATTTTTATCTTTTAAACATCAGTTCGAAATGAGTTGGATAAATTATTTTAAAATAAAAATTTAACAAATCATGTAGCGAATTGGGCATTTTATTTTTAAGAAAATAAAATTTAAATCTTGTTTTGTGAAGTACATATCTCATTCAGATAATTTTATGTGACAGATTTTTCAATATTGAGTTTATAGGTTGGTTTAGATAATCAATAAGTATTAATTATGTAAATAAATTATGTGGCATACCAAATAATGGTAAAAAAAAACTGTGTCCAAATTGTTATACACGTTAAATTTCTCTTATTGTAACTCTTTAAAAAAATTCACACTTAATAGACCCTTAAAAAAACCTTTTTTTTGAAAAACTTACCCAAGACACAATAATGAAAATTACTGAAAAGAACGAAAAGAGTCAAGCATCACCAGGTATCAATTATTGATTAATGACTGATTTTTTCCTCAAAGCATAGAAATATTTTTCATTTAGAATTTTTTATTTTCAAAAATTTCTGTTAAATTTAAAAGTTCTCGTCTCAAAGTTGATCAATTATTTATTTATAACAATTTTGAATATTCGCATAATTAATTAATTTTTGACTCCGTTGTGGAAGAATTAAGGTTAACTATACGCTTAATTTTGTTTTAAATATATGGAAAATTCTAAGTCCATTCTAAAACCAAACTTAAGTATTCAATCTAGTTCTGATTTAAATTCTAAATAGCCCTAAAAAATCACTTTTTTCTCATTTTACTTGAAGGGCTATATGATTTTTTAAAGTTAATTCTGTTCACTTTTAAAAAATGATAAAGACTAAAATATTTAGCTCCAAGAAAAAAAAACTATAGAAATGCAAATTATAATAACAGATGTAATAATTGCAATATACATTTTCAGTTCATATATATATAAAATAAATAATTTTCAAAAGTGGGTATATATGTATCGAAAAAAAACTCCAAAGCAAAAGAACAAAATACAAAAAAAGCTCATTAGTAAGTGATCGTGATTTTAGAAATATTTCGGTTGCATTTAAAAAAAAAAGAGTCCCTAAATGTTTTAATATTATGCTCATATTTCATAATATTAATTCACATCGTTGCAAGCATATTTCAAAATGCTTTTTTTTTCTACATCGTGGGATGCGTATGCAGCGAAATTTGATAAGAAAAAAAAAGTAATGATGACGCAATAGAAATATGTTTCAAAAATAAGTTTTATATTTTTTTCAAATAATATAACACAGTATAAATAGAAAAACAAAAATAATTCTTCAACTAGATTTTTTAATCTATAAAAAAATGGTATCATTCACCAAAATGGAAATTTTGTTTTTTTTTGTTTTGCAAATTTTTTATCAAAATTTGAGTTTTGAGAGATTATATAAAAATTCGCCATATTGAAAAATTTCAATTTGCTAGTTTCTATTTATTTTTTCATTTAATTAAATTCTTGAAATATTTAAAAATAAAGGAGCCAATTTCAATTATATTTTAGATTTTATTTTATTTGTGTTCAATTTGATTTTGTTATTTAATTTAACTAAAAAAAATTCGATTTGGTTTAAAAAAAAATAATAAGATAAAAAAAATTATTTGTTATTTTTCATAAAAGAAAAATTTGATTTTGAAACGAAATCAATAGTAAAAATTTACCAAACACTAAAAAACTTTATGTCATTTGATACAAATTCAAGTAAGTCTCAAACAATTTTTTTTTGCTGGACTTTTAAACTATTTTCCGATCCTCAATTGAGATCCTAACGGAATTATAATTTTTTAGCCTTTCATTACTATAAATTCGACATCGTAATTTTTTGAAAAATATCGGTATTTATTTATTTATTGAATAGAATTAACCTAGAAGTAAATATAAAACTAAAGTAAATAAAATTAAAGTAGCGTTTCGATGGCCACAAGCTGGGTTAGACAGGTGTTTCCCTCAATATAACACCAGTAGATAATTTGGGAACTCATTTGAATTTTTTTTGACTCGCACAGGATTTGTACTCTCGACCTTCTGTTTGGACGCCTATGACGGTACCAACTGGTAAATTACCGATAATTTACTTAAACTTTGTTAAAAAAAAATTTCCAAAAATTTTTTTGGTGAAAAAAACTTTGGAGATAAATATATGATGAAAATAATTTTTAGACCGATTAAATTTTTTAGAAGAAATTTTAATAGATTTTTTTGTAAAAATTATTTTCAACATTTTTAAAAAAAAATAATTTTTTTCTTTGCGATAAAACTATTGGCATCCTAAAATAGGAATCAACTGGAAAAAAAACTAAAATTTTTTTTCAAAAAATCTTTTTGTCCAAAATACTTTTGTCTAATTTATGTCTAAAAAAACTTTGAATTTGACTTTGAATTTCGAAGTTTTCTTGAAAAATTTAATTGGCTTTGCAAAGAATTTCCAAACTTTGTCTTTAATTTTATTGTCTTTTATCCTCTCGATTTGTGGCTCGTAAAAAAATAAGATACTTAATAAGATACGATAATATTAAAAAGATGATCAAGATTTCGAAAAATTACCAAAACGATTTTCCCAATATTTTCGAAAAACTATTTTAAAAATTTTATTGAAATATTCGATAAATCTTGTTACTGGTCTAAATAGGAACTATTGCTTTATAAAATTAGTTATGATCTTAATTTAAGTGTCAATGTGGATCAAGTTATTTAAAATTATTTTTCTAAAATATTATTTTTTATTCAGGGCTATTATTTGAAGCCTCGATATCGACTATTCGGAACTTGAACGAAAACAATCCTAAAGAAAATTTTATGCCAATAAGTACAGTAAATTCAAAACTTTTACTGTTCACAACTCGCTCCAAGTCTAAAATAAAAGAAAACGATTTCAATTAATATTAACTAAAAATTCGATTAGCCTAAATTAAAACTTAAAAAAATGGGTGATGTTATGATTCCAGTTTTGAAGGATACCAAAGATCCTCACTATAGATATAAAATGCCCAAGCTAACAGCAAAAATAGAAGGCAGTGGAAATGGTATAAAAACAGTCTTGACAAATTTAAGCGCTGTTGCTAAATCATTGTACAGACCGCCATCTTACCTGCTCAAATATTTTGGAATTGAATTGGGTGCTCAAGTAACTATGAATAATGATATTTTTATAGTTAATGGTACACATGATCCGGACAAACTATTGAATTCATTGTATGGATTTATTCAAAAATTTGTCTTATGTCCCAAGTGTAAAAATCCAGAGACTTCTTTGACTATTGAAAAGGGAACCATTAAACAAAAATGCATAGCTTGTGGTAATGGTGGTATAATACCAAAGTTACATAAACTAACAACATATATAATTAACCATCCACCTGAGGTTACTATTTTGTCAGTAAATAATACTAAGGTTAATAAATCATCGAAAAGTGATAAAAAATCAAAAGGCAAAAATGGAAGTCCGACGCAAAATGGTTCGCGTAGTCCCACTAATGAAGAAAATGATAATAAGGCTGATGATTTTATCGAAGATGTAATTGATGATTTTGGTGATGATGAATTTTCAGCAGAAGCTCTAACTGAGCGAATGCGTGAAGGCTTAAAAATGGGCATAGTTAGTGATGTCAAAGAAAGTGCTAATGTTTTTTATGAATCGGTTAAAGAAAAGAAAAAGGCTGGTCTTTTGGGAGATGTTAATGTACAAAAAGAGCTTTTAAAGGAAGCTGAAAAATTGGAAATTAAAGATAAATCAACATTGATTTTATCTGAGGTTTTATTTACAGAGAATATGTTTGATGAAATTGATCAATATAGAATTTTATTGTTGAGATTTTGTAATGAAAACAAAAAAGCCCAAAAATATTTGCTTGGAGGCTATGAAAAGTTGGTTGGTGATGTTCACAAGGATAAGCTATTTAATTCTGCAATGAAAATTTTGAAGCAGTTTTATGACAAAGATGTAATTGATGAGGAAACAATTATAGAATGGGCCAATAAGGACTCGAAAAAATATGTCAGTAAAGAAATGAATAGAAAAATTCGTGAAAAAGTTGCACCTTTGATTAAATGGTTAAAAGAAGCTGAAGAAGAAGATGAAAGTGAGGAGGAAGATGATAAATCTAAATCACCAGAGGTATCAGAGGAAGATGATGATGACCTATTCGAGTTTAGTCATCGTGTATCTGGTATTCAAATTGAAGAAGTCAAATCAAGTTCAATTCAACAGCCACAAGTTGATGCTGATTCTAATGATACACATGTTAATGGAGAAGATAATAATGCTGATGATATTGATATTGACGATATATGAAACTTTTAAAATTTTATTTAGATTTTATTTGAATTTAATTATTAGTGTTTAGTTAGATGCTGCTTTTTTTTGTTATAAATGCAATAAAATTTTTCAATAAAAATTTTATTCAAAAAAAATAAATGAATTTTTAAAACAAAGAAATTTATTGGCCAATCACATATCATTGAAGAATATTTTAAACCGTGCTATATCGATTTACTTTGAATTCAACTAACCTAAGCTTTGCAGTTTTTTAAAATTTATTTCTATAAAATAAAAATTTTGTCTCAAAACATTGAGTATTGTATTTAATTAAAATGGTAATTGTTTTAGTACACTTAGAAAACGTTTTACCACATTAAAATGTCGTTTCAACACACTCACTAAAACTCAGAAACAAACTTGCTTATTAAAACCACAAAAACCTTTTCAACAATTTTTGAAAAGCTTTAAATTTTAGAATCATTAAGAAATATAAAAGTTTTTTAAAAAATTGAATTTGAATTTTTATAATAATTTTCCTTTTTTGCAGTTGTGTTTAAAAGTTTTGTAGGGATGTTAATAAGCAAGTGTGTTTCTGAGTTTTAGTGAGTGTGTTGAAATGTTTTTTGAATGTGGCAAAACGGTTTTTAAGTGTGCTGGTTAAGTAGAACAAAAATTAAACTATAATATACCGTATTGTCTTGAATTCATCAAAAGTTATATTTTAATCAAGAACGATGCATTTATTAAGTTAAGTTTATTGTGCTTATTGACAAGTTTTATTTGATTATTCTACCTGGAATTTTTTTTCAAATTTCGACTAAAATATCCAACCTTATCAAAATCTGAGTCCGAATTGTTATTTCTCATGTAAAATTATGTCGTTCTACTTATTTTTTAACTTAAATTTATCTTTTTTCGACGTGTTACATTTTTTAAAATACATTGTTTTCACATTCATGACTATTTCGCTGAAAATAATGTTCATATCGAAATTCTGAGTTCAGATTCTTCTTTCTTGCCCAAATTAGGCTAGAAAAAATATTCTCAAAATTGGATGAAGTTGAAGAAAACTTTAAAAAGTAAAAACCAAAAAATTTTCGGCCATAGGGTACTCATCAAAATTTGACAAAAAATTTTTTTCCAAAAAAAATTAAATTAAGTTAAATTATATACAGTGCCGATTTGATACTTGGATTTTAGGTAATTTTAGGTAATTTTACGTAAATTTACGTAAAATTACTTTGTAAAAAACGGTAAATTTAGGTAAAATTTGGTAATTTTACGTAAATTTACGTAAAAATACCGTAATTTACGTAATTTATTATAATTTTTATGTCATCGGAATTTTTCCAAAATAATTTGATAATCAAATTTGTAAACTGAATCAATTTAAAAAAGTTAATGTTTTTTTCAACCTCAACTGAATAATCTTTGGAACTTATTTTTGAAAAAAAATTTTTTAGGTTACTATATTGATTTACGACACTAACACTAACGTCTTTTTTATTTTATAAAACTCGATTTTATTTTGCAGAATCAGATATACCAAAAATCTTTGAATAAGGTTAAAATATTTTTTTATAATTTTTTTGGCTAATTAAAAACTTCAAAAGAAATAAGCTTCATTAAAAAAAGTTAAAAAATGGCATGAGCGTTACTTTACCATTACCGTTAGTATTACTATTAATTTAAATTAGATTTTTTTTTCAAATTAGAAAAAAATAATCATTAAGTTTATATCGTTCGTTAAATTTATAAAAAATTTAAAAATTTTGACTAGACAATTAATAATCGAAATGCTTTTTATTTTTCTTGAGCATATGATTAAAATCTTTGAAGAAAAATAATTGAAATTCGATTCATTTTTTTTCAAAAAGAACTTTTATGTGTAAATTTTGAAATTTTTCTTTTTTGTTGTTTTTTTACTACCCCTGTGATGATAATGTGATGTCTTCGTCTGATTGTGAGGTCGCTCCGAGTTTTGTTTGATATTTTCCTTTCGATTATTGATAATTTGGTGGTTAATATCGTTTAACTCATTTGACTCTCTCTTATCCCAAGGTTTAAAAACGTTTTAATATTTTAAGTCATGATTATTAAAAACTTTTTTTAGGCACGCTTAAAATAAAAAAAAAATCGAAAATTCATCAAATATGAATATGCAAATTAAATGTTTTTTTTTCATTTAAAATTAATTGATGATATAAGATTTTTTTACAAAATATTTTTCTTAAAACTCAAATAAGATTGAATCAAATTAAAAATTTTCAACTCCCTATTTCCAATTTATTCGATTTTTATGTATTTAAGAATTAAATAAATAAAACAAAGATTTAAAATAAAATGCTTTTTTACAAATTAAAAATTAAATGCTTTCTTACAAATTAAAAATAAAATGCTTTTTACTTTAATTTTATGGTTCTTTTGAATAAAAGAAATTCCTAGATATAATCAATAGGTTTTTATTTCCATTTAAATGTAAAAATGGTAGTAAAATTGATCAAGCATCAACATTCTCCTTATGCATAAAAAGATTGAGGAAAAAAATTTAGTAAATAAATTGAATAAAGGATAAAAAACCATAAAATGTTCGCTCAACAAATCGCCGCAGCTCCAGCCTTAACCACTGGCCAAAGTCAACTTCCAACTTCGTCCCAATTGGAAAGACAATTGCAACTACCAACTGTTTCAAGTGTTCAAAGATCAATAGACTCACAATTCTTAGCTCAACAAAATACTGTTACTGCCGTACCAGCTTTATCAACAAGAAAAGCATCAACTGTCATTCAAGCTCAATCGGCTGCCCCAACACAAACCGCTACTCCAACTAGAACTGTCGCCCCAGCTCAAACTGCTGCCCCAACACAAACCGCTACTCCAACTAGAACTGTCACTCCAGCTCAAACTTTCGTTCAAAATCAATTACCAACTTCATCTCAATTGGAAAGACAATTGCAACTACCAACTGTTTCAAGTGTTCAAAGATCAATAGACTCACAATTTTTAGCTCAACAAAGTGCTGTCACTGCTGTCCCAGCTGTTACTGCTTCTGTTCCAGCTTTAACATCAAAAAAAACATCAACTTCCGTTCCAGTTCCAACTGTTGCTCCAGCTAAAACTGCTGTTGCCTCGGCTCAAACTCATTTGCCAACTTCATCTCAACTTGAAAGACAATTACAATTTCCAACTATTTCAACTATTCAAAGATCAATTGATTCTCAACTATCAGCTTCACAAGC
>NTPY01000742.1:64287-85924 GCA_002922825.1 Brachionus calyciflorus
GCCCCAGCTCCAACTGCTGCCCCAACAAAAACCGCTACTCCAACTAGAACTGTCACTCCAGCTCAAACTTTCGTTCAAAATCAATTACCAACTTCGTCTCAATTGGAAAGACAATTGCAACTACAAACTGTTTCAAGTGTTCAAAGATCAATAGACTCACAATTCTTAGCTCAACAAAGTGCTGTCACTGCTGCCCCAGCTGTTCCAGCTTTAACATCAAAAAAAACATCAACTTCCGTTCCAGTTCCATCTGTTGCTCCAGCTAAAACTGCTGTTGCCTCGGCTCAAACTCATTTGCCAACTTCATCTCAACTTGAAAGACAATTACAATTTCCAACTATTTCAACTATTCAAAGATCAATTGATTCTCAACTATCAGCTTCACAAGCTACATCTGATGCTGCTCCACGCGTATCATCAGACCAAAAAGATGCTGCAACTGTACCACCACCAGACTGTCCTTGTCACTTAAAAAAGCTACTCGGCCAAAATGCCGAAGATGCTCCATCTCAAGCTCCAATTACAAATGTTTCATTTGGAGCTCAATTTGACGCTTCTGCTTTTCAATTCAGTTTTGCTACACAAGATTTTCAAAGTTTTCAAAGTGCTGATTCATTCTCATCATTAGGACTATCTCAACAATATGGTTTTGGTGGTTTTTTCTAATTTATAAAAAAAATTAAACACTAAAAACATTTTATTTGATTGACGAAATAAACAAAAAAAATTTAACAAACAACGATTTTAATTTTTCGATTTTCATGAAAAGAGATTATTTTTTATCATTATTAAGTAGTATTGACAGTGTTAGGATTTTTTACAAAAATACTTAGATTAATTTTTTGATTTTTGAAAGATCAACAGAGAATATTATCTAACTTAATTTTTCTCAAGTCATTTTAACCTCCTTTTCTCAAGCTATAATTCAATTTTTTAAGAAAACCGTTTTTAATAAGCTTTTTGCCATTTTTTTCTTCAGTAAAAAGAGTTAAATAGAATTTATTTTTTTTAATCTTCGGAGCATCATTTATAATTAGCTTTAAACTTACTACTTTACAAGGCTTTGTTATAAGCCTGAGAAATATCAAAGAAGCATCAAAAAACTTTCCTGCGTAAGACCATTACCAGGCTATTAATGTTAACGGTAATGGTAAAGGTATTGACGAAAGTGCTGTGTAGAAATGAAAAGAAATTCATAATTAAAGTAGCTTTTAGACCTAATTTAGATTTATAAGTTTTGATTTGGAATGAAATAAGTTCATTTCGAATTTTAAAAATTTCAAAGCGATAAAAATTTTGTGTTTCTTTTTAAATTTTTGATCCTATTTTAGAAAACCTAAAACTTACAGATTTTGCTTACCTAATGCCAAACATATTACCAAAATGTTTGAAAGATTCATCATGTTCTAAAGAAACAAATTTGATAATATAAAGACCACTTATGGTAATGAAATGATTTGGTCAAATTTCTTCTATTTTCTTTTTTTTTTATAAATGTTTATATGTTCTTCGAAAGTTTTGTTATAAAATCATTTATTTTTAAATTAAAAAAAAGCTAAATTTTAAAACAAAAAATTCCATTAAAAATTAAACAGATTCATGCTTTTTTCTTTAAAATATATCTAATTGATCTATTGATAACTTTATTATCCAAATTTGAAATTCAGAAGTAAACTAAATTAAATAATCAAAATTAAAAAAGAATAATTGAATCTTTTTTCTTTTTACCAGCAATTATTGCTAAATATAAAAATTAATCAATAAATAAGTTAATCAAAATTTCTAAAAGAAGTTTTGTTGATAAAACTGTTGTGCAGCACCACCTTGAGCAAGTAATGGATTAGAAAAATTTTGCTGTTGACCAAATTGTGACATTGGAAATTGAGTAGCAAATTGAGCATTTGATAAATTAGCTGCCGGAGTTTGAAATTGAGTGGCAAATTGAGCATTTGAAAAATTAGCAGTTTGAGTTGGAAATTGAGTAGCAAATTGAGGATTTGATAAATTAGCAGTTTGAGTTGGAAATTGAGGAAATTGTTGTTGAGGGGTAGTATTAAATGGATTGGCTCCGAAAGTTGGTGGAGCTTGTTGTTGTGCGAAAGGATTAGCAGGAGTAGACAATTCAGATTTTTGGAACCAAACTTGTTTGTTCTCATTCTGAACAGCTCTAACCCATTGAGATGCAGTTGGCAATCCTAATTCTCTCTCGTATTGAGTAGAGGTTGGTAATTTATGCTGGTTATTTGTTCTTTCAACCAAAGTTGGAGTTAGATTACTAACTATTCTTTGTGTTTGTTTAGATGGCTCTGGTAGTTGAGCAATAGTTCTCGTGCTTGGTTGTTGTACTAAATTTTCGTTTTGATAATTGCTTGGAGCTGGAGGTCTTAAAGTCGCAGCTGGTTGCTCAGCTGGAACAGTTCGAACTGTTGGAGCATATGAAACGCGTGATGTGTGAATTCTAGATTGTCTTGACTTATGCAAGGAACCGACTGAAGTTGATCTTGATACTGAACTATAACTTCTAGCAGCATCATGTGAGTAACCGCGTCTTTGAGTTCCATTTGATCTTAAAGCAGTAATCGAATTTAATAGCTCATTACGACGTGTTTCTAAATCACGAATTTCTTTTCTTCTTAAATCTAGCTCTTTTAACTCGAGTTTTCGTAATTCAATTTTAATAAGTTCGTCTTTGTAGCTTTTTCCAGTTAAAGTAGCTTCTTTTTCCAATTCTTGTTGTTGTTGGCTTAAAGCCTGTTCCTCTTCTAACCTTTGTTGCTCATCGAGCTCTTCTTGTTCTAATCTTTGTTGCTCTTCTTCTTCTAATCTCTGTTGTTCTTGTTCTAATCTTTGTTGTTCAAGTTGTTGTTGCTCTTGTAGTTGCTGTTGCCTGAATAATTCTTGTTGTTGTTGTAATTGCTGTTGAGCGAGTAATTCTTCTCTTTGTTTTTGCGTCAATGATGGACCAGTTGGAGCTTTTAAGGATGATTTAGTCTTTGTGATTTCTGGCTTTGGCTTATCATTTGGTCTTACAACATTTACATTTATGTAAGTTTGACGGTCGACTTGAATTTAATTAAAATTAAACTTAAGTAAATTTAGAAAAAAAAACAACTAAGTCGATGTTTATTTTTTTTATAAAGCATCTTCTTAAAAAAATCAAGTCTCAAAATAGCCTCAAAGTAGAATTATTTTCCAAAGAAATTTGTGGACGCAAAAACAGTTGAACAGTTTCAGAAGCGAAGATTGATAAAAAAAAAGTGTTTTGAATAGAACAAAGAATGGGAAGACACTACCACAGCTCAATGCATAGTAAATTTTCAAAAGAATTTATGGTTTATTTCCGAAAAAATAAAAAATAATTTAAAAAGATTTAGATAAGATAAAGCTTTTTAATTCTAAAAATATCTATAATAATTAATCAAACACGTTTTATATGGGTGGATAGATGCAGTTTTTAAAAAAATAGAATTAACCGTCACACAAAATTAACAATGTTGCCAATATTAATAAAAGCTGACATAAATAGAGTTTATATTATAAGTAATTTCGAATACCAATCTTGAAATAATTTTGAAATCCTAACTTTCAAAATTATTTCAAGTGTGGCTGCGTAATGCTATGCTACTATTGGCGATTAATGAAGACTAATATGATTAGAGTCCTGTGTTTAAAAATCCTGACCGATGATAATATTACAAATTAACTTACCTTTATTATACTCGTAGTTGACTATTTTTGGTTAAACAAAAAAAAGTAAAAAAAAATTAAAATCTTAAGAATAAATCAAGAGTTTCCTAAAAATTTTACTTGATTCAACGTATTCTTTTGGCATCTTTTTTTCTATGAGATAAAAACTCTCTATTAAAAAAAATAGAATTTATTAGTTTTACTGATAGTGAAATTTTGGTCAAAAATACTTTTATTTATATAAGGAGATTGATAAAATAAAACAAGAAAAATATATAATTGTATATTGTGCTTCAATAATTTTAAGTATCTAATAAAAATTTCAAAAGAATTTTTTTGTAGCAAGACTTTTTTTTTCTAATTTGAAAGCATATCTCATTTTTGTTTGTATTTCGTTTTTTAATCAATATGGTTACAAATAATAATTATTTCAAATTTTGGTTGTACAAATACCAAAGGCTTTAATTATCTTTAAGCATTATTAAATCTCGTTTGATTATTTAAAAAAGAATGAAATTTCTCTGCAAATTATCAATCAAGTTGTGTTTATGTGATTTGATAGTTTTGTTTAGAAAAGTGCTTTTCTTTTTAGTGTATAAGTAATTAAATTTTAATTATTGTTTAATTTAAAATCTAGAAATTTGTTTTATTTCTGTTATGTTACCTACACGTAGAAAAAAATAATTTTAAATTTATTGTAATTATTTAAGTCAATGTAAGTAATGTTTTATCAACACTTAAGAATCAGATACTACTGGTTTTTGATTCTAATTTTAATATTTATTAATAATGAACGAGCTTTGATTGATACTAACGCCACTAAATGGCGAATTAAAATGGATAATGTAGTATCAAGACGACCCCACAAAGTTGATATTATTTAAATCACATTTATGTTAAATTAATCGACAAAAATTTAACTGAAGCTCTCAATTTATTATGGAATAAGCAAAAAGTTATAAATTTAAGTTGGGAATTTAGGGTTTTTAGACAAGTTCAAATGTTCATAAGCGTTCTTGAGAGTTTTTATGAATTTTTCAAATTGAATATCATTTAAAAAGGCTAAAATCGTAAATGTCTGCACAGTTTAAAGAACACAATCAAATAATTAATTTTTTTCCAAAATATTAAATACCTTTTTAAAGAATTATAAAATAATAAATTCGATATTTTATGAGGTATCATTTTATGGAATTTCGAGTTTTATGCAGCATCAATCTCGGAAATAAAAAATTCAGTGAAAATTTTTTTTATTATTTAGTTTTTGTTATTTACTAAACATAGATTCAAAAAAAAATTAAATTTAATTGAATATTTTCATTAAAAATGAATTCTTTAAATTTATTTATTTACAAAAAATAACGACATGAGCAGTTGCTTGAAGGTTAAGCGCCCTTCTTTCAGAAAAAAAAATAAAAATTTTTTTTTAATTTTTGTATAATGTAAAAATGAAAAAGTTTAATTTTACCGTATTTACTCGAAATTAAGAATATACCGGCACATCAAATAAATTCTTCTAATCGAGTGATTTTTTTTTCAAAAAAAAACTCAAATAAAATTGAAATATTCCTCTATTTGAGTAAATTTTTAAAAAATTATAAAAAAAATTATGTTTATTTAGCAAATTTTATTGGCACAAAAAAAAAATATTTTACAAAATGACGGATGTGGCTTTGTTTGGACATTGAAAAAAAAAATTATTTGAAATTTATGAATATTATTTGAGTTAAATAAAAAAAGAAAAATTAACTCGAATTGTGTCTTTTTTTTTCTAAGTTTTATTCAATTAGAAGAAAAAAAATTTAATTCGAATTATTCTTAATTTCGAGTAAATACGGTAGAAATTTAACAATTTGAGTTTATCCTTTTTATAAAATTTTAAAAATAAAAAAGAAAGGATATCCAGCGGCAAAATAGAATCTTTCAAAAATCATTTTTCTATATGTTTTATATATAATTTTAAAGGTCATCTTTTGCACATTCTAAAAATATGAATTTCATTAGTCTAAGATTTTCCGTTAGCATACTACGGTATCCGGAAGTAAACCATCCAAAAATGCATGTTTTTATTTTTTACCAAATTTTCCGCTTTTTTTATAAAATTTTTTTATAAAATTTTTCGTCAAAATTTTTAAATCATGTTTCTATAGGATCTAAATTTGCTATGTTATTTAAAATATTTTGTGGCGTGCTGCCATGTAATTTAAAGATAATACGAATTGCTCTGTTTTGGATTACTTTTAAATCGTTTTTTATTTTTTTTGAGGTGATTGAAAATGGGAGAATACTGTATTTATTAGTGCTTTGTAAATACTAGTGTTGGGAGTCGACTCTTTTTTTTTGGGAGTCGACTCGACTCGACTTTTTAAAACGATGAGTCGACTCGAGTCGACTCAAATTTTATTCTTAACGCAAATTCTGACAAAAAATTCAAAAATGCTCTTTTTAGGTGATATTAAAGTGTTAAATCACATAAAAAACAATAAAAATCAAATTTTTAGTTTTTTGCTTAATTTCGATGGGCTTTGTTTACAATCTCCTTTTTTAGCATAATTTTTTTAGTGTTTTAGTTTTAAAAAAATTATTTTTATAGGTGTTTTACACTAATTTTTTCCTTAGGAAATTTTTTTAATTACTATAAATTATCGATTGGAAGTTTGATACCAGCAATTTTTTTCAAACGACTCGATTCAGTGGTCAAAAATCCTAAAAAAATTGAGTCGACTCGACTTTTTTTTTTCACAAGTCGACTCGAGTCGACTCAAAAAAAAAAAAAGTCCAGTCGAATCGACTCAAAAAAAACGGCGAGTCGAGTCGACTCAAAAAAAAAATTCCCAACACTAGTAAATACTGAATTCTTTAAATAACTTTTTAATCTGAATACTAAAAAATAGTGTTGGGAGTCGACTCGAGTCGACTCAAATTTTATTCTAAACGCAAATTCTGACAAAAAATTCTAAAATGTTCTTTTTAGGTGATATTAAAGTGTAAAATCACATAAAAAACAATAAAAATCAAATTTTCAGTTTTTTGCTTAATTTCGATGGGCTTTGTTTACAATCTCCTTATTTAGCATAATTTTTTTAGTGTTTTTGTTTCATACTAGCAATTTTTTTCAAACGACTCGATTCAGTGGTCAAAAATCCTAAAAAAATTGAGTCGACTCGAGTCGACTTGGACTTTTTTTTAAGCAAGTCAACTCGAGTCGACTCAAAAAAAAAAAATTCCCAACACTACTAAAAAAGGATTTTATTTATAAATTTTAATTTAGCTGTATTTACTCGAAATTAAGAATATACCGACACACATACATCGGAAGGCGATTTTTTTCGCCTTTTACCTTCACCTTCGCCTTTCGTAAGCGAAGGCGAAAAGCGCAAGTGAAAGGTGATTATTTTCGCCTTTTAAAAACTTTTATCGATTTTCAATTGTTAAATTTTTTTCTCCTTAAAAATAAGTTAACTTAACATAATTTGAAGATGATTCGTGTGAAAATAAAATAAAACTATTTTAAATAGATTTTTTAAAAATGTTAATTTTCAAAGTTTAATTTTTTTATTTAATTTCAATTCAATCATCTTCAACTCATGTTAAATCAACTTATTTTTAAGGAGAAAAGAATTTAACAGTTGAAAATCGATAAAAGTTTTCAAAAGGCGAAAATAATCGCCTTTCGCCTTCGCTTTCACCTTGTCGCAAGCTAAAAATAATCACCTTTCACTTGCGCTTTTCACCTTCGCTTTCGAGAGGCGAAGGATAATGTATTCGAGTGGCTTTTAGAGCCACAAATTTTTGAGAATTATATTTAAATTCTATTTTATTGTCTTGGAATAATTAATTCTGAAGAAGCCATAGCTACAATGCCTTCAACGGAAGCCAACAGAAAAGCAAAAATTAACCATGCATTCGAGAAGTTTTAGTAATTAAAATTATTTTAGACTTATTTTTTATCGAACCAGTTAAAAGAAATCGTCGGTATACATTACAACGACAATTTTCACTTGTTTATCAATCTTGTTATCGTTTTAAGAAGATCATAAAAATCTTAATTATTATTAAAAAAGTGTATTTTAAGATTTCAGCATTTAAATAAAAGAGTTAATTTTTTATCGATTAGCTTATTTCAAAATTTTTGAAATTTAAAGAAAAGTGTCGGGGAAAGCATGGGGAGGCAAAATTATTAATTTTTTAAACAAATTTCAATGGCTTGTTTTAGGTTTTAACAGCTTGCTGGAAAAAAGATTTTAATTTAAATCGAAACTATTTTAATTGATCTTTAAGTTAGGTATATAAGCTCAAACATTCCAAGTTTTGTCAAAACATGTGCAAAAATAAATTGGAATCGATTCATTCCTTTCTTACTCAATATATTTAATGTGATTTGAAGCATAAAATTAATATTTGCCAAAAACTTAATATAAAATGCTAAGATTTTTTCTCTGACAATATTCAAATTCAAAATAATTTAAGAAATCAATTTTATTTGAAATACAAAAAAAAAAAAAACTTATCTAAAATGTACGCTACTACTCTCTCATACGCTTCAAGTAACTATTTATCTTTAAATTTAATTAAACATTTTATTAAAAATTTTTATTCGATTTAGCTGCTAGAACTGAATCATCATGTAAGAATTTTTTAAAAATTGATATTAAAAAATTAACGTAATAAAAATATTTTTATTAGCTTCTGGATCCACACAAGCTGTTTTTAGATGTCGTGCTGCTCCAGTCGTTAGAGCTTATTCAGCTGCTCCAACTAGATGTAACCCAAGACCAGTCCCATGTTGCCCACCACCAAGACCATGCTGTCCACCACCAAGACCATGTTGCCCACCCCCAAAACCAGATTGTGGATGCCCAGATAAAACCACTACAACTCAAACAGCTCAAGGAAACAGCGTTCATATTAGAATCACTCCAGCTTCAGCTGCTAGATTGTCGCAAAGTAACAAAACCGGTTCTTCTTTATCATCAGTCCCATCAAGAACAATTAAACCAGCTTCAACTGCTGCTAAATCTACTATAAAATCAAAAGCTCCAACTGGTCCAAGCTTGACTATTCGTGAACAACAAATCTTAGCTCAACAACAAGCTTTGGAACAAGCTCAAGCTGCTTTACAACAACAAGCTCAACAAGTGGCTGCTCAAGCTCAAGCTGTTCAACAACAAGCTGCTCAATTACAAGCTTACCAACAACAATTAGCTCAAGCTGCTCAACAACAACAAGGTCAACAACAACCACAAGAACAACAACAGCAACAAGCTCAAACACCTGATGCCGCTGCTGCTGCTGCTGCCCAACAACAACAATATGCTGCTTACCAACAACAGTTAGCTGCTCAACAACAACAGCAACAACAATATGCTGCTCAACAACAACAATTAGCTGCTGAACAACAACAACAACAACAGCAATATGCTGCTCAACAACAACAGCAACAACAATATGCTGCTCAACAACAACAACAACCACAACAACCAAACTTCCCAGGTTTTGACAATTTCTCTCAAGCCGCTGTTCAAGCTATTACACAATCAGCTCCACAAGCTCAACAATATGCCTCTCAATTAGCCACTCAAACTAGCGGAGGTCAAAATCAACAAAATTTTGATCAATTAGCTCAAGAAGCCGTTCAAAAATTCCAATTTGAACAACAAGTTAAACAACAACTTGCAAACAGTCAACAACAATATCAATTCCCTCAACAACAACAATAATAATGGGATTTTTTTAAAACTTATTTAATAAAGAAAAATATGAGTTTTCTTTAAAATAAGGACATATTAGAATAAGTTATAAATATATTTTAAAATTTAGGATACTAACAAAAAAATTTTTGATCAATTTTTTTTTTGGAAATTTTTTATCAATAAACTAATTTATAAAAATATAAAAAAATTTAATAAATCAAGAAGAGGGTTCCCTTTCTTACCTTCTCTTTACATTTTTCTATGTTTTATAAAAAAATTGAATACTGTTTAATATTGCTAAAGACATTCACATTTTACGGACCTAGATCTTAGAGTCTACATGTTAGGTCAGTGACCTTTGGCGCTCCGGAAAACCTCGGAAACTAAATTTTCTAGTAAGATATTTAAGTCTAAATCTATATGGCAAGTTTTCAAAAAAAAAGGATGATTTTAGAGTTAAAAAAAATTTAAAAAGATAAATTTTTATTTAGCCCTTTGGTAATTTTTTAAATATTTTTTTGTTAACTCTAAAATGCCCCGTTTTTTTTTGAAAACTTTCCAAACTTAAGTCTATAATGATTGTGAATTTTTTTGAAATTAAGATTTCTTCAAGAGAGAATTTTTTCAAATGAAAATTTAAAGGTTCGCCAAGTTATAAAATTAATTTAACATTTTTGAAGCGTAATTAGTAAAATCTATAATTATTACTAAATCTAACAAAAAGAGAAAAAAAGTTTTTTTAGTTGAGTAAAGGGTTCAAGTTCCGACTTAAGAAACAAATAAATACATGAATGTATAACTCAAATGTAAACTTAATTCAACCAAAATTTTTTGATCAACCAAAATTTTTTTATGTATCTTTCAGTCTTATAGATGTTACCGTCAAAAATTGTCATGTCAATTTATAAATGGCTATTTATTTTTCTATCACTAAAATTTCTTATTTTACACCAAAAATTCTAGACCGAAAAATAAAATTTATGAATTTTTCCAACGAATATTTTTTGATCTAAGATTTCTAATTTGCATTTATGTTTCTTAATCTATATAAAATTTCTTTCAGCACTTTGATTCAGATTGTTTGAATTGATTTAATTTGTCGAATTCATTTGAAAGTTGATTGTTTTTGTATTTTTTAATGGAGGTTTTTATATTTCTCGAAATTAGATTGTAAATTTTAATAATGTTTTCTGTTTTTGATTTAATTCTTTTGATTTTTCTCTTGAATTTAATCATTTCGACTAATTGTTTTGGTATTATTAAAGGGTTTACTGATTTGGTGGTAAAGCTTTTTTCAGTTGTCACGTGAAGAATAGTTTCCTTTAAGTCAATTACTATATTATCCGACGTTTCTTCAATTTCTAATATGGATTTTATCTGATCTAAATAACTTTTTTTATCTAAATATTCTCTAAAATTGTTCCAATTAATTCTCTTGATTGTATGTTTTTTAGGTTCTGGTTTCAGGTTGTTGAAGTTGGTGATGGTTGCATAATTGTCACTGATGTTTGCCTTTAAAACTTTGTGATTTTTGAAATATTTGTAAGGTAAGAAAGGGAACCCTCTTCTTGATTTATTAAATTTTTTTATATTTTTATAAATTAGTTTATTGATAAAAAATTTCCAAAAAAAAAATTGATCAAAAATTTTTTTGTTAGTATTCTAAATTTTAAAATATATTTATAACTTATTCTAATATGTCCTTATTTTAAAGAAAACTCATATTTTTCTTTATTAAATAAGTTTTAAAAAAATCCCATTATTATTGTTGTTGTTGAGGGAATTGATATTGTTGTTGACTGTTTGCAAGTTGTTGTTTAACTTGTTGTTCAAATTGGAATTTTTGAACGGCTTCTTGAGCTAATTGATCAAAATTTTGTTGATTTTGACCTCCGCTAGTTTGAGTGGCTAATTGAGAGGCATATTGTTGAGCTTGTGGAGCTGATTGTGTAATAGCTTGAACAGCGGCTTGAGAGAAATTGTCAAAACCTGGGAAGTTTGGTTGTTGTGGTTATTGCGGTTGTTGTTGTTGTTGAGCAGCATATTGTTGTTGCTGTTGTTGTTGAGCAGCATATTGCTGTTGTTGTTGTTGTTGAGCAGCATATTGTTGTTGCTGTTGTTGTTGAGCAGCATATTGCTGTTGTTGTTGTTGTTGAGCAGCATATTGTTGTTGCTGTTGTTGTTGAGCAGCATATTGCGGTTGTTGTTGTTGTTGAGCAGCATATTGTTGTTGCTGTTGTTGTTGAGCAGCATATTGCGGTTGTTGTTGTTGTTGAGCAGCATATTGTTGTTGCTGTTGTTGTTGAGCAGCATATTGCTGTTGTTGTTGTTGTTGAGCAGCATATTGTTGTTGCTGTTGTTGTTGAGCAGCATATTGCGGTTGTTGTTGTTGTTGAGCAGCATATTGTTGTTGCTGTTGTTGTTGAGCAGCATATTGCGGTTGTTGTTGTTGTTGAGCAGCATATTGTTGTTGCTGTTGTTGTTGAGCAGCATATTGCTGTTGTTGTTGTTGTTGAGCAGCATATTGTTGTTGCTGTTGTTGTTGAGCAGCTAACTGTTGTTGGTAAGCAGCATATTGTTGTTGTTGGGCAGCAGCAGCGGCATCAGGTGTTTGAGCTTGTTGCTGTTGTTGTTCTTGTGGTTGTTGTTGACCTTGTTGTTGTTGAGCAGCTTGAGCTAATTGTTGTTGGTAAGCTTGTAATTGAGCAGCTTGTTGTTGAACAGCTTGAGCTTGAGCAGCCACTTGTTGAGCTTGTTGTTGTAAAGCAGCTTGAGCTTGTTCCAAAGCTTGTTGTTGAGCTAAGATTTGTTGTTCACGAATAGTCAAGCTTGGACCAGTTGGAGCTTTTGATTTTATAGTAGATTTAGCAGCAGTTGAAGCTGGTTTAATTGTTCTTGATGGGACTGATGATAAAGAAGAACCGGTTTTGTTACTTTGCGACAATCTAGCAGCTGAAGCTGGAGTGATTCTAATATGAACGCTGTTTCCTTGAGCTGTTTGAGTTGTAGTGGTTTTATCTGGGCATCCACAATCTGGTTTTGGGGGTGGGCAACATGGTCTTGGTGGTGGACAGCATGGTCTTGGTGGTGGGCAACATGGGACTGGTCTTGGGTTACATCTAGTTGGAGCAGCTGAATAAGCTCTAACGACTGGAGCAGCACGACATCTAAAAACAGCTTGTGTGGATCCAGAAGCTAATAAAAATATTTTTATTACGGTAATTTTTTAATATCAATTTTTAAAAAATTCTTACATGATGATTCAGTTCTAGCAGCTAAATTGAATAAAAATTTTTAATAAAATGTTTAATTAAATTTAAAGATAAATAGTTACTTGAAGCGTATGAGAGAGTAGTAGCGTACATTTTAGATAAGTTTTTTTTTTTTGTATTTCAAATAAAATTGATTTCTTAAATTATTTTGAATTTGAATATTGTCAGAGAAAAAATCTTAGCATTTTATATTAAGTTTTTGGCAAATATTAATTTTATGCTTCAAATCACATTAAATATATTGAGTAAGAAAGGAATGAATCGATTCCAATTTATTTTTGCACATGTTTTGACAAAACTTGGAATGTTTGTGCTTTTTTCTCGATTTTTCCCTGTCGATTAATCAAAAGCTTTTAAGTCAGATTTTTCTTGTTTGCATTTTTAAATTATAGAGCAATACATAATCAATAAGCAACAATTAAAAAATTAAGAAAAAAATTTTCTTTGCTGAAGCCCAAACACCAACTCAATAAAAATAATTTTAGTGAAACAATAACAATTAGCTATGGTTTGTAATTTTTTTTTCAATATTGATAGTAAAATTTTTAAAATGAAATTTTAGCAACAATTTTTATTTTGTTTTTCCAAAGAAAGAAAAAATGGAAAAAATATTAAATCCAAGCTTAAAGAGGTTTAAGCTTGAGAACTCCAAAACTGAGGAGAAAAGTCAAAGAAAAATAAGTCTTTAAACCACTTTTTACTTTTATTTAGTTTCTAATAACTTTTTAAAGTTATTTTGACGTTAAGAAATTTTAATAAATCATTATTTACACAAAGCAATATACTGTTATTTTTAGATTAATACCCTATACTCTATCTGCGAGTTGTATGAATTAAAAACCGATAAGCCCTTTTCATCCGATGCATCTCAATCCATTTTAAAATAATCTAATTTTAAACCTATGTGCTTATTGGCTATCTTGAGTGTGAACGCGGTTCTCAGAACATAAAATTTGAATGTCACTTTTTTAAGAAAATTGGCAAAAAATTTTTCTCTAAAAAATTAGGTTTTATTTTTTGCGATAATGATCATAGTGGCAGGCATCATGAAAATTAGTATTTTAAAAAAATGAAGATATGTTATATATTCGTAAAAGCTGTAAGAAATAATTTAATTTAAAAGGATTTAATAAATAGCATTAAAAATAATACAACTTTTAATAGTTGTTCTATAGTAGAGCTCTTTTTAATCGCCTAGCGTTTTATTTCAATTTTATGACTCTTAAATTTCATTTTCTCGTTAAATTAATGCATGTTATAAAATGTAAAATTACGTAATTTTACGTACCTAGAAACACGATCTTAATAGAAAATCTTATACAGGACAGTTTAGGATCTTAATCAAGAACGTTAAATAATCTTGTAAAGATTAAGAATCGTATCTTTTTCTTGAATTTTCTAAATGTAAATTTAATTTATCTTGTAGGATCTTAAATAATCCTATTAAGATCTTTTTTTTATCTCGTAAGACTCTATAGGTTTAAAAAAATTTCCATTATAAAGAAAATTTAAAAAAAGAACCTTTTTTCTTTATTTCTTAATTAATCTTGTCAAGATGCTATACCGTCCTGTATTATGATCCTATACTCTCCTATATAAGGTTTTCTAAGAAAATGTTTCTGGGTTAGATTAAATTATTCTAACAGCCAAATTAAACAAAAGCAACTTTTAACCTTCGGAAATATATTTTACACATTTACGATGTAACAGTCCTGTTACGATCATTTTATTTTAGAAAAATTTAAATAAAATTCAGTTTTTAAATTTAAAATTTTTTGCTTGGAATGTCTTAAGTGAATTCACTAAAAATTCCAAAAATTTTGCTCATTTTTAAATAAATTTTTTTAACTAATGGGATCCATTTTTTAAATGAAATAAAATGGGTATTTAAAATTTATAAAAAAAGTTACAAGATTTTATTTTTGCTTAATTGACTTTTCCTTCGTTAAATGTTGAAATTTTGTTTTATTTATGAAGACATTTTTTAATTGATTTTAGTTTACAATAATTCTAAGTATCCAAAAATGAATATCTTTCAAAAATTTCTTTTAATTACTATAAAGATACAATGGAAAATATTAATTATATAAAATTTAAATACGTCGAAAAAAATGATATGACTAGATTGATTTACTCAATTTGAAATCATCATTCATTTGTTAAAGTAAATTTAAAAAAAAATTTCAAGTCAAATTTTATTAAAATAATTGAATTAATTTTAAACAAAAAAGAAAACAAAAAAAAAAAAATTAAATTTTTTTGATTTTTCAAAGAAAATAATTTCCTTTAAATTAATCACTTTTTTACACAAAATTTTTAATTTATTAATGAAAGAAAAAAATTTAATTTTTCTTTAAACTGTTTGGTAAATTAGACGCTTAAATTTTAATTCTACCAATTTTTTTTTCTTGCTTAATCGATTAAAGAAGCTGTTTTAAATTTAGGCAATATAACAAAAATAAATAAAGAACAAACACCTAAAAGAAAAAACACTAATAAACAACATATTCCATCGCATAAACGTGCTTTTCTTTTCCATTCTTCTTTATTTATTCGATCTCTTATAACAATTTCCTCTAATTTAACCATCTTTTTCATATTCATATTTAACTTTGTTATCTCCAAAGAAGAACTAGATAAAAATTTGCTTAACTTATCTAACTTTTGACTTGACTCATTCTTAATTTGACCACTAGATCTCATAGTATCCATAAAATTTTGCTTTACTTTAAACGAAATATTTTTAGTTGTTTGATTAAGATCATTTAATTTAATTGGATCTTGGACTCGAGCTAAATGCGATGTATAATCGCATTCTGGCATTACTTGACGAGTTGATGCTTGACTAACACAGTACATTTTTTTTTCATCTCCGCTTAATTTTAATTTATGCAAATCACTAGGTCTAACATGTTCACATACTGGTGATGGCGAAAATTTGCCAATATCAGGCGACCTAGTACCACAACAACTAAAAATCCAATTTCTATTTAATCCATTATTCATTGAGACCATAAGCTCATTTTTTTCAAAACTAGCCTGAGACCTTTTCAAGTCATTTATGAACTCATTCATTGATAATTTATTTTGAGCCATACAATGTGCACTATTGTTTAAACAATCAGCATCTGTTTCTTCTGAATTACAACAACATGTTTTTTCAACTTTTTCAGCTTTAGTATTTGAATCAGTTCTGTTAAAAGTAAAACAAAATTGTTCATCATTAACTTCAGTTGTTGCTATTTCATTTAATGCTTCATTCTCAAGTTCTAATTTTAACGTCGGAACACTGGCGAATTGTTCAAAATTATTTTCATTTTCCAATATTTCTGTCTCTGTTTTATCCAAGCAATAATAGCCTAACTGATCATTTAAAGCCAAGTCAAAATTAGACACGTCAGTATTAATTAAATTATCCTCGTTTAAGTTTAAAATTTCCCTATACGATTCTTCTATACTTTGATTAAAAGAATTATTTAAAATTAAGAAACCGTTCAAGTGTACACTCTTAACTAAACAAGTATAAGCCAAAACACCTAATTGTATAATCATTAAACAATTTGAATATTGTAGAATTAGTGGCAGTTGACTAAAGCCATATGAATAAATTACTAATTTAAAAATGTAAATGTTAAAAAAAATTAGTGCTATAAAGTTAAAAAACGAAATTATTGTTTTCTCACTGCTCTCAGTATTGGGCATAAAAAATATTATAAATGTAATTAGAGTAAATAAAATAAGAGGTAGGATAAAAATGTAAACCTGAGGTTCTCGTTTACGCTGAATTAAAAACTTTAGTGTTATACTTGAAGGTGTTTGAACACTTATATTTTGATCTAATTGAGTGGATAAAAGACTTGTTGAATTCGTATATTTTATTTCTAATTTTTTCAAAATCCATTCCTTTGATAAAAGGCTATAATTACTTGGAATTGATACAAGCTTATTAAAATAAATTGTTTCTGTAAATGAGTTTTCTAAGAAATTTCTTTTCTTTTTAAAGTTTAAATCACTTAAGGAAAAAAGGAAAATTGGCTCAGGGATTACAGGATTTTTCAATTTAGTTAAAACCGATGGTAATATTTCAAAATTAATTTCACAGTTATGTGAGTCAAATGGAAAACTAGTGAAGTCCAAAAATTGATTATTTATACTCATACATTTAAATTTTAACGTCACATTTTGTTCAATATATGAAAATTGTTGAAGTTTTTTCTTAATTGAATCATTTTGATTAATTAAAGCCGAATAAACTGGTTTTAATGATTTAGTCGAATTGAGAGCTCGTGTCTTGTCTTTTTTTGTATCTCTTTTAGCTTGAAGAAATACTTTAAAATTATTTTTGACATGAACTTGATTGTGTATTTGATATTCGCAATTTTTATCTTTGACCATTAACGTCGGAAAATGTGATTCCTTGGAATAGATTATTCGTGAAAAATCATTTATAAAATTGTTGTCCAAAGATTCTTCCCACCATTTATAAACAATTTTGCTACTAAGTTCAATGAGACCTGTTTTTTGCTCAAAATTAACAAAATCGTCGATTTCAAAGTCAAAATCGATAAAATTTATTTTAGGGTTTTGGACAAATTTAGAAATTTTATTTTGTTTAGAGAATCCGTTTTTCTTGCTTGTCAATTCTCGTGCAAAATTCAAAGAGCTACTTTTTGAAGTAGTATTTTGAATAATTTTGATGTCAACGATTAGTGTTGGAGTTTCGGGTGTAGATGTGGAGGATGTTAATTTCGATTCTGTTATTTCATAAATAAGCGCAGGACCAGGTATATTTTTCTTTTTAATTGAGGTAAAATTTTTGTATTTGCGAGTTTTAAATACATTTGAGCTTTGAATATTTGGCCATTCTATCTTAGTAATCGCGTCAACGTACAAAGATGTCATAAAACTTAGGAATATTCCCATCCAGCATTTTATTTTCATTCTTTTTGTTTCACTCACTTACAACTCAAGTTTAGATTAAATGTTTCGAATAACTATTTTTTTTTACCCTGTCCAAAATAAAGCTTTTGTTAGACAAAATAAAAAAATATTTAGCGGAATTCAAAGTCATAAAGCAATAATCTAGGATATTTACTTATTGACGATTTTCTCTGAGACCTTAAACAAAGGTGTGTCTAATGAGATACAAAATAAAAGTATAAAAAAATTGATAGTCTCTTCTTTGAATTTTTGACAAAGCTTTTTAAACGAGGGAAAACTCTTGAGTATATTTTATGCTTGGGTTTTTTAACTTTCAATTAGTCCAATGTAAATATAATCCTCAATTAAATACCTAATTAACTTACTTTTCTAAAGCAAATTTCATTTTTTTTTCTTTTTTTGAATTTATATTTTCAATAATTGATAAAAAAAACGTTTGTTTAATTTTGATTAATTTTTCATTCTTGCTTGTGAGATTCAAAAGTTAAGAAAACGGCGTTAAACACTTGTTTTTAATTTCATTTTGAAGAGCAAACTTTTTATATTAGAAATAGTTTTTTCGTACGATTTTTATTGCTTGTTGGCTAAGAAAATATTATTTTCTTAAGAAAACTTTGGTACAAGGATGAGATTATTTTGAAAATAATCTCATCCTTGTACCAAAGTTGATAAAACAATTTAGCTGCTGATTCCTTATGTCTCTTCAACATGCCACCGGGAACATTTACTCAAAATTTCCAATTGAAAATCAGAAGAAAAACATATTATTCGATCATTTGGGCTTTTAATTTCGTTTAAATCAAATAGCAAAAACTTTTTCTATCATTTGTAAACTAATTTGTCCAATTTTTTGGACAAATTAGTTCGTTAAACTTATCTAAATTGTTTAATTTTGTATAATGTCTTTTCGCCATTTTTATTATTAGAAACATTTTATGAATTCGATACTTTATGAATAAACTTTACGAGTTCCCAAAAATGCTTGCCTGAAAATTAAATTAAAGTAAAAAATATGTTATCAAGCTAGGGGTCTTAAAATTTGACATACAGTATTGGTAAAAAATATGAGAACCGCATGAAAATTTTTTATATTTTAAATTTAAAAAGCCGTCCTTTTCAGATAGATCAACAATTCGAAATAATTTTTTTTTACAAAAAAAAACCTCATTCCAGCTTTTAAATAAGTAAACATTCTCTGGCTGGTTAATAAAAATCCCTTTTACATGAGATTAAAAAAAACTTCTCCTTTTTTTTACTTAAAATTTTTTGGTAAAAATTATGAGAACGATGTGAATTCTATTATCCTTTTTTGTTTTTCTCGTCCAATCCTGATGAAATTTCTGATATAAGCAGAGATCACATTATTTTACAACCAAAAAAAAATTTTCTGAAAAAATGCCTTCCGAAAACAGAAATCGTACATCAGTTACCCTTGAGGACAGAATCAAGGCTGTTACCATGTGCCAACAAGGAAAATCATTTGCAGCTATCGGAAGAGAGTTGAATAGGTCAAAATCGTGCATTAAAAGAATTATTGAACGTTACAAAGAAACAAACTCATACAAAGATCGTCCTAGACCATGTAGGCCGAGAATATCTACTGCGAAGGATGATAGAAATCTGGTCCGTTTTGTTAAGAAAAATCGAACCGAACCGTCCCATGTCTTAGCAAATAAATGGAAACTGTGGAATGGAAAGACAGCTTTAGTCAGGAAAAGATTATTGGCAAAAAAAATCGAATGGAAAGCCGCTGTCAAGAAACCTCGACTTTCAACAAAGCATATTAATGATAGAAAAACTCAAGTGGCCAGCTAACAGTCCAGATTTAAACTGCATTGAAAATTTGTTGAGTTGGTTAGACAAAGGGCTTGCAAAAGGAGGACCTCGATCCTTGGATGAATTAAAAAGAATCGTGCTAGAAATCTTAGAAAACGTACCGAAAAGTGTAACCGAGAATCTGGTTGACTCAATGGAGAATTAATGAATGCCTAAAAAATAAAGGGGGAGTTAAACATTTTTAACCCTTTTTTAATTAATTTTAGGATCGTTCTCATTTTTTTCCGATAATATTCTTAGTTTATTTTTGGAGTTTTTTTTGATTATTGTTCTTAAGGCAAGAGTTCTAGTCATGTTTTTATTACTATTACTTTACAAATTTAAATAACTCTAACAATCCTTGATTCGACAAACTTAAAAAAATAGAATTTCTGAGTCCTTTGAGCGGCTCAGGAAAATGGAGCCAAGCGACTCTACCTTGTTTAGAAAACTAAGTCTCGTAATCGAGACACGAAAAATAACTTTTATATTTAATCCAGATAATTTTATAATTATAAAAAGCAAAAAAAAGGTCATGTACTGAAAAAAGAAATGATTTCTGACTGGAAGATTTTACGTTAGAGGGGGTTTAAACATAAAGAGTGATTAGCCTTAAATATCTAAAAAATCGAAATCGACTTGAAAAAAGAATAAGATTTTTCTTAAGCTTGAACACCACGATTTTTTTGGTAAAAAATATATGGAATACAAAACTTTGTGAAATTTTTCCTAAATTTATTATTGATCAATACGTTTGTCAAATTTAATAATTTTAGACGAAATTTTTTCACTTTTTTCAGATTCAAAAAATTAAAGCTATAATGAATGCTTTATCTCGGGTTAAAATGTTGCTCTTTTCAATTCAGCTTAAATTAAATATAAGAGGTTAAGTTCCTAAAAAGTATTGGATTATTTATTCATTTAAACAAAGTAATGTAGTTTCCGATTAAAATAAACTCATTTAAAATAAATTTTCGGCAATTATAACATTTTGTTTTAGGACAAAAATAATTTTTAAAGTTGATTTTTATATTTTGTATAATATGTTCGTTTATTAAAAAAAGAATTCAATGTAAATTGGAGATTATTATTGATTGCGAAAACTACTGTATATTAAAAATAAAGACATGAAGTAATATATTAAACTATTCTACTTGAAAAGATACTATTGCCTGATTCAAAAAAGATTTTTCCAAAATTTCAGACAATCTTTATTATGGGATTAATTAAAGAAAATTAAAGTTTAAAAAAAATAAAAAAATTTATTTAAAAATGAAAAGAGAATATATTTAAAAAAGGTTTTTATACAATATCAATAAAGAGCATTTTATTGAAAATTTAAAGCAATGAAAAATAAATAGGAAAGAAGTAATCAATCACCTTTGTTAAGTTTAAAAAATAAATCTCTAATTCGCCTAAAAACATTTTCGGAATTCTGATTATCTGTATTAGTTTCATGCGATTCATCAACTAATAAATTCGAATCAGTTTCGTTTGTTATTTCATAATCAACATCTATTGTATTATTGTATCTATCAATCATTAAAATTCGACTCATATTAATCAATGAACTTGTTTTCGATAGGTCAAGAATATTGTCATTAACATCGCTCTGAGATAAATATATGTTTTTATTAGTTAAGAGACGTTTTTTCTCAAAAAAGTTCTCATAAAGTGTTTTCAAATTATTCTCACTAATAACTTTTGATTTTAATTTCATAAAATTTTGGTATAAGCTAACGATTTCAGCAACTTCTTCTTCAGACTCTGCTCCATCAAAAATACTAGTAAAATTTAAATTTTGAATGTCGGTCATCGAAAGAGATTCATTATTAAATGTAAATTGATCTTGATTCGTTTCTATTTCAGAAACGGACTCATTAGTTAAAAACTGTAAAGGAACACCAGGAAAAATCTCAATCGGCAAATTTGTTGTTGAAAAAGAAATTTGTGATTGTTCGTATGGTTCAGAAGAATTATCGACTTTTTCAACAAAACCATTTTCTGAAATTGTAAAATTATGAAAAATTTCAGTAAAATTGGTTATTGCTTCGGTAGAGGATGCAACATTTGTTGGTATTTCTAAAATAGAAGTTGTTTTAGTTGTTGGTATTTCTGTAGTTACAGCTGTTTCAGTTGTAGGAATTTCTGTAGTTACAGCTGTTTCAGTTGTAAGAATATCGGTAGTTACAGCTGTTTCAGTTGTAGGAATTTCTGTAGTTACAGTTG
>NTPY01000742.1:86591-156158 GCA_002922825.1 Brachionus calyciflorus
GTTCTCATAAAGTGATTTCAAATTATTCTCACTAATATCTTTTGATTTTAATTTCATGAAATTTTGGTATAAGCTAACGATTTCAGCAACTTCTTCTTCAGACTCTGCTCCATCAAAAATGCTAGTAAAATTTAAATTTTGAATGTCGGTCATCGAAAGAGATTCATTTTTAAATGTAAATTGATCTTGATTCGTTTCTATTTCAGAAACGGACTCATTAGTTAAAAACTGTAAAGGAACACCAGGAAAAATCTCAATCGGCAAATTTGTTGTTGAAAAAGAAATTTGTAATTGTTCGTATGGTTCAGAAAAATTATCGACTTTTTCAACAATACCATTTTCTAAAATTGTAAAATTATGAAAAATTTCAGTAAAATTGGTTATTGCTTCGGTAGAGGATGCAACATTTGTTGGTATTTCTAAAATTGAAGTTGTTTTAGTTGTTGGTATTTCTGTAGTTACAGCTGTTTCAATTGTAGGAATTTCTGTAGTTACAGCTGTTTCAGTTGTAAGAATTTCGGTAGTTAAAGCTGTTTCAGTTGTAGGAATTTCTGTAGTTACAGTTGTTTGTAATTTTGTAGTTTCATTTGTTTCAGTTGTTGGTGTTGGAATTTCTGTGGATGTAGTTGTAGTTGACTCATTTGTTTCTGTATTAACAGTTGAAGTCATTTCAGTTGTTGATATTTCTGTAGTTACAGTTGTTTCAGTTGTTTGTATTTCTGTGGATGCAGTTGTTTCAGTTGTTGGTATTTCTTTGGTTACAGTTGTTTCAGTTGTAGGAATTTCTGTAGTTAGAGTTGAATTCATTTCAGTTGTTGGTATTTCTGTGGATGCAGTTGTTTCAGTTGTTGGTATTTCTGTGGATGCAGTTGTTTCAGTTGTTGGTATTTCTGTGGATGTAGTTGTTTCAGTTGTTAAAATTTCTGCGGATGCAGTTGTTTCAGTTGTTGGTATTTCTGTGGATGCAGTTGTTTCAGTTGTTGGTATTTCTGTGGATGCAGTTGTTTCAGTTGTTGGTATTTCTGTGGATGCAGTTGTTTCAGTTGTTGGTATTTCTGTGGTTGCAGTTGTTTCAGTTGTTGGTATTTCTGTGGATGCAGTTGTTTCAGTTGTTGGTATTTCTGTGGTTGCAGTTGTTTCAGTTGTTGGTATTTCTGTGGATGCAGTTGTTTCAGTTGTTGGTATTTCTGTGGTTGCAGTTGTTTCAGTTGTTGGTATTTCTGTGGATGCAGTTGTTTCAGTTGTTGGTATTTCTGTGGTTGCAGTTGTTTCAGTTGTAGGTATTTCTTTGGTTACTGTTGTTTCAGTTGTTGGTATTTCTGTGGATGCAGTTGTTTCAGTTGTTGGTATTTCTGTAGTTTCATTTGTTTCATTTGTTGGTATTTCTGTAGTTTCATTTGTTTCAGTTGTTGGTGTTGGAATTTCTGTGGATGCAGTTGTAGTTGACTCATTTGTTTCTGTAGTAACAGTTGAAGTCATTTCAGTTGTTGGTATTTCTGTGGTTACAGCTGTTTCAGTTGTAGGAATTTCTGTAGTTACAGTTGTTTTAATTTCTGTAGATGCAGAAGTTTCAGTTGTTGGAATTTCTGTGGATGCAGTTGTTTCAGTTGTTGGTATTTCTGTGGATGCAGCTGTTTCAGTTGTAGGAATTTCTGTAGTTACAGCTGTTTCAGTTGTTGTTGTTGGAATTTCTGTGGATGCAGTTGTAGTTGACTCAGTTGTTATTATTTCTGTAGTTACAGTTGCAGTTGTTTCATGAGTTGGATTTTCAGTTGTTAATTCCCATTCTTCATCAATAGTATAATCTGTTTCTTCAAACGTTGTTTCATTTTCAAAGTTTTCACTTGTAATCATTTGCTCTGTCGTCGAATCTTCTATGTATAAATCGTTTGTTGTTTCTTTATTTATATTTTCTGTCGTAAAATCTTTATTTAAGCTTGTCGTCTCTTCGGTTGTTATTTCTACCTCTTTAGTTGTCAATTCTTCTGTAGTCTGCTCAATTACATTAGGGTTCGTTTCTTTGTTACTTTCATATTCATAAATAAATTTATAATTATAATGTTGACATATTACATTTTGAGCAAGATCACATCCTTTCGTATAAGGATTATAGAGCATACTTGAAGGACATTTGAATTCCTTGTTTTCAGCTAGGCTTTTTCCACATAAAATAAATTTGTTGCAATCTTTTTTAAGTTTTTAGTTATTTAAGATTAAGTTTAAATTTTTTTTTAGCGATCGTAAGTGATTTGATTATGATTAAATAAATATTTTTTAATAAATCTAACTAGTAATAAATTACTTTAAGTAGACTAGAATAATTTTGTAAGTCGATTCAACTATTTTATACTAAACTTAATTTTTTTCTAAAACGTTATGATTTGTTTCGAATATTTTTATAAAAAGCTGTACAACACTTCAGCATTAGTGATAAACATTTGTTATAGCCGTGAAGTCATAACAATTCTATAACAATAAAAGCGCTAAAAATTAAAATTTTAAATCTACTTATATGGTGATAATTAGATCTTTTTTTTGGGAATATCGTCAAAATATTCCATTTTAAAAACGTAAAAAAATCAATTTAATCAATCTTAAATCCTTTCGATTATTATTTTTATAAAATACCTGTTGGATGAGGAAACAAGCATCCGAATGTACAAAAGATATTTTCTAGAAAAAAAATATTAAATCGAAATAAAATTTTTAAAATTTGGAGCTTTTGATGTTACCTTGAAAGGAATCAGAATTTTCTTCCAAATTATCAATTGGTCTTGGAATGAAATTATAATTTTGACAAAAGACTCTCTCAGGTCTATCACAGTCAAGAATTCTCCTATTAAATAAAGTCGGATACGTGCAATTAAGTATCATATTGCTCTCATCTGTTTTACCACATTTTATAAATCTACTGCAATCAGTTGGATGAGGAATCACTTTGTTAGGATAACATGTAATGTCATTTGGAATATAATATGCTTGAAGTTGGTTAAATATACAAGAAATGCTTATTAAAAATAAAAACATTCTTAAGTTTTTTACTAAAATTTTTTTTTGTTTTATTAATTTTCAAAATCAAGGTTTAAATAGAGCTTTTTTCAAATTTCTTGTAGTTGTAGGAACAAAATCAATAAACAAGGATGATATTTAATTTTTATTTAAAATCATACTTTTTTTTTACTTGTTTTAAATTTTCAAGTGAAGTGACTAATTTTTTTTCAATGTGTAAATAGACATTTTGGTTAAGGTGGCTCTAAAAATCATGTTTATCTTTTTACCTCCTTTTTTTTTCTCAAGACTAGTTTTCATCTATTCCCCTCTCAAAAAACATGATAAAAATTTTACAATATTTACTTAAAAATTTAAATATTAATATTTAAGCTCTCGAAACTCATAGACTAATGTTACAGTGTTTACATTTGAAGAAATAAAAAACTAGTACTCTGTTTGAATTTAATTAAAAGTATTAAAAAATTTTTTCAAGTATTAGTTTACTAATGCGAACATTCTTTTTTTCCTCTCTTAAATTCATTGATATTTTTAAAATTCACTTTTCAAATGTGAATTTTGATGAAAGATTTTTGTCAATCTTTCATTTTTTTTGTGAACATAGCTTAATTGAATTACCTAAATGCTTTTTATTTTTGAGTAAAGTTCACCAAAGTTATACAATATTTATTAATTCAAAAGTAAACATTAATTTTTCAAACAATCTTAATGCGAAAAATTTTTGATTGTGATTTCTTACTCAAATATTGTGGCAAAACAAAACTGTTACTTTGGTAAAATGTGTTAGGTTTATTATACTATTTACGAAAACAATTTTTATTTTAGGTTTAAAAATTTATTGCAATCAGATCTTGATAAATTTTTAAATTTAATCTTGATCAACTTTTGAATAAAGAGTTGAATTATCTCAAAAATAAATTTTTGTAAAAAAATAAACTAACAATGACCTCCATAAATTTAGATCCATGTATAGTTGCTCTTTATTCTTAAAACAAAATTAGCTTTAATCTCTTAATGACAATTATTCCTTATCGAGTTCTCTTAAAAATAATCATCAATGAATGTCCATGTTTTCATATAAATTCAATGTGTAGGTTGAACTTAAATAGTAAGATTGTCCTTCTTTTCCTTTCTGTTAAGTTGAAAACTAATACAAGATAAATTAGTTTAAATTTTTTCTCCAAAGGAAAGGAAATATTACTTTTAAATTAATGATTTCCAAAAAGAATCTTCCAAAAATCAATCTTTTAATTTTAAGGCATCAAAATAAATAAAAATTTTTACTAAAATTTCAGCTTAGTTTAATCTTCCCGTTTAATGTAAATATTTTTCTTTTACAGGCGACAATATTTTTTATTAAAACAAAACATGAATAAACCATTCTTGAAGCATCAATTCATGGTTAATTTTATATAATGATTTCGAAATTAAATCAAAAAAATTTTTTTAAATCATCTTTTATCCTTTATTTGTAATATCATTTAGGTCCCAATTGTGATTTGTAAATTTTATAGTAATTTTAAAATTTGGCGTTAAAAAATTTCACCATAGATCAAAAATATTTCAACACAGAAAAATTGTATACTTAAAATATAGAAAGAATATTAAACGAACATTTACCTGATTAAAATATAAAAAAAAATTGAAAAATTAGCGCTCATCATACCAAGTATATTTCCAAGTTAATTTTTATATCTTAAAAAGGATTTAGACAAATATGATTATAGGTAATAAGGTAGCTGGGTCTGGAAATAATTAAAGTAAAATTGAATTCCAAGGGGAATCAAGTAAAATATTCGCCTCTTTAAAATATCTAGGAGTGCATTTAAAATTAATTTAACCAAATGAAAAAGTACATAATTAGTAGGCTTTAATGAAATGAAAATTGTAGGTTTACATAATCAAACAGCTTCAACTAAAGCACATACATTAGAGCACTCCTCTTTCATGATATTGAAGTGGGTCTAGTAGAAAAGTGGAAAATGTGGAAAATTATCCAGTGGAAAAAAAAACAGTTTAAAAAAAACAGTAGAAAAATTCCGTGAAAGAAAAAAAAACAGTGGAAAAAAACCCACTTTGAAAAAAAAACAGTTTACTTTTGTCCATTTAGATAATTAAAAATGACGAGCCAATCAGTTTAAACAAAATGTTCAATTATTATAATTTATAATTTTTTATAAATTTAAGCAAGAAAAAAAATTACCGTATTTCCTCAAACACAAGCTCACTCAAATAAAAGCGCGAGGCTTTTATTTGAGGCAAAACAAACCTTTTATTCGAGTTTTTTTCTATTCAAAAAGTGCCTCGATTAAAAGATTGTTTTATTTTAAATTTTAGATTCCCATAACTTTTTAACAAATAAAATTATCAACATCATTAATTTTTTCTTTCTGTAAAAGATTCAAATAAAAGATCTTTGTTCTATTATTTAAGTCATTTTTTAAGACCAAAAAAATTTCAAATAGAAGGTCTTCAAAAGATAGCGACTCGATCTTATATTTGAGGAAATACGGTAGTAAAGCTTATTTATTAATAAAAAAATTGACATATAAGCTCTAAGTACCAAAACGTCTTTACATGCTTGACCGATTAAAAGCCTAATTAGTAGATACTAATCAATTTGACAGTAATTATTAAATTTAGAAAAGGATTTTTTCTGGATTTATTATAATTAAATTATAATAAAAAAAAAAAGATAATTTTCAACTGTTTTTTTTTCCACTGTTTAAATTTATACTTTGTACTTTTTTCAATCTGTTCTTTTTTCCACTGTTTTTTTTTCAATTGTACATTTTTCACCTCAATCATTGAAGTGTATTAAAACCACCCAGAAATAAAAAAAAAGAGACGAAAAATTAGTTATCATAATCACTCGATAATAATACCATGGTACAAAATTAGGATTTCAGATTTGTACCAATTGATTTTATTACTTAAATTAAATGATAGATCTTTCGGCTTTAAAAAAATAGGGGTGGTAGAATTTTGAAAGATTTCGATTTTATGCCGGTGCTACTATCGAGTGATTACGGCATAGGTCACTTGAAAAAATTCTTCCAGGGCTTCGATGAAAACATGGTAGAATTGATCCAGAAAAGTTAAGGCAGAAATTATTAACCAAAAAAATAAAAACCAAAAATTCAAAAAGAAACTAATCAAAAAGTTTCAAATATATTATTAAAAGTAGGTAAAGAAAGAACTGAAGACTTAAACCATATCGCTTTGCTGTGCCTTTTTAATATAATAAATAAAAAGGCTTTAGGCAAGTTTAGCGGCAAAAAAGACAAGCTAGTTTAAAAAAAAATTGACCAATCAAATCGCTGGGTACATCCCGAAAACTTGGGTTTAAGTGCATGCGACTCGGCGCAAGGTTATACGGTATTTATATTCGGTATTTAAACTTTAAAAAAAAGTTAGCTTTCTTGAAATTTACGATTTACTCGAACAAACTCTCAATAACAAAATTAAAAAATTTAAACTTAATCAATTGAAAGTTTAAAAAAAAATAGTTTAAATAAGCATTGGATAAATTCTTGCGTTTTTGCTTTAAATGAGTAAATATTATTGAAAAATAAATTAAATTTTTTTCTCTAAGTAAATTTCATGTTTTTAAATAGGATTAATGTTGCTCGAAGAAAATTTTTAAAAAAAATACTGTATCAAATGGCTTTAAATAAATTTCAAAAATTTATAAAATAAATATTTTTATCAAATATAGTTAAACGAAAAATGGTAGCTTTAAACACCCAAAGTTGATAATATTATGAAAAAATGAATAAAATTTCTTTTTCTTTAAGGCGGAAACTTTCACCTCGATCCAAATAAGAGGTTGGTAGATTCATTAATAACTTAAAATGCATTTATAATTTTATCTTAAAAGAATTTCAGGAGATTTTTGATTTATTTGATACAGACAATTCAGGATATTTAGATAAAACAGGTTTTTGTTTTTATTTTCTTTTTAAAGACTTTTAAGATTTTGTCATTTAGCAATAAAGAATTAATAGGAGCCTTGAACAAACTAGGTAAAAATTTGATTTTTTCGCATAATATTTTTTTTTTCTAAAATTTATCAAAAAAGGAATTAAATGTGAAGAAGATAATTTTAATGAAATATATTCCAAAATTGACAAAGACTCATCAGGTTTTATTTTATTTGAACTTTTATTTTTTTGATATTAAAATAAAATAAATTTAGGTAAAATTGAATGGGAAGAGTTTCTAGAGATCATGGTAAAAATTTTAATTAAGAAAAATAAAGCAGCTTAATAATGATTATTAAAATTTAGGCTCAAGAATTTTTCAAAAAAATGTCAGAAAAACAAGCTAGAGAATGTTTTAAGAGATTTGATATAAATGGCGATGGATTCATAACAATAAATGAATTTCGAATAGTTCTAGAAAAACTAGGAAAACAAATGACACAAAAGCAACTTGAAGATATGATCCAAAATGGTTATTATTTTTAGAAAAATCATTTTCTAATCTAAGTTTAATTTTATTTTATTTTTAAGTTAAAAATGATTATAATGGAATTACATTTGAAGGTACTTAAAAAAACGAGAGCTTGTTTGTAAAATTTTTAATTAAAAATTTTTGTTTAGAATTTCATAAGCTTTTAGAATGAGTTTCTCAAGCTTCTATTTTTTTTAAAAATAAATTTCATGATGAAATGTTCCATGTTCAAAACTAAAGTTGAAAAATAAATTAAAAGAAATAAAATTGTATGTTGTTGTTTTTTTCTAAATGGTTCTAAATAAATAATCTTGGACTGTACTCGTGTTGAACCTCGTATTAAACTTTTTAAACGATAATTTATTTTTCTCAATAACTGTATAATTCTGAAGAAGTTATTTTAAACATACCAAGTCTTAAAATGATGAAATTAAAAAATAATAGTTTTTAAATTTGATGCATGGAAATTTGCGCCAAAAATCTTATTTATCGTTTAACAAGTTTTTCTATCACATAAGATTTTGCCTATCGTTTTAGAAAATTTAATATTACCAATCCTAATATACTTAAACCAACTCTTCATAAATTGAAAAATTCTTTAGGCAAAGATGAATTGAACTGCCATGAATGTGAGGAAGAGAAAACTCAATAGTTGAAATTTTCGTTAATTTATCGAAATCGGAACAAAACTTGTATTTTTTGATTGATGTTAAAAAATTTTTTTTAAAAATTTTGAATGTTTAAGTCACATTTAAAACACGAATATTTCAAAAAATTTTCAGTTATCTGCTTTTCTTGATACAAAAATGATATTTTCTATCGAAAGACTCAAATAAATTATAACCACAGAAGCAAATTGTTGTGAGTTAAGTTTTTTTGAACTTGTTTTTTTTTTATATTTTGCTTCACATTATGGCTTAAAATAATTACTAAAATGGTGCTAAGTAATTTGGAACGCGTCGTAATCTAAAGTTATGTGACGAGATATCAGGGTTGAAATCAGATGACGTCAGATTTATCGATTTTATACAGTCAGATAACTTCATATGACGTGAAATGGTGTCATCTAACGTCAGATGATGCCACGTTAAAAATTAATCACCACTGTAAAATTTAAAACGAGTTAGTCGATCAATTTCATGAAAATAGAAGAAGTTTAACGGAAAATGGTTTAACTTCATTAACTATTTTGAGAAAACCTTAATATAATTTTTCAAAAATATATATTTAGCGATTATTGAGTAACAGAATTTAATTTTAATCTAGAAAAGATAATTTAACTTCAATACCAATGAAATATGTAATTTATTAACAAGAAATTTCATAAAGTTTTCTCATAAATGAGGGGGGGCTAAGTCGCCCCATGTCCAGACATAAGCCCCCTGGCTACGCCACTGATAACGATATAAGGTGTATAAAATTTTTCGAATAATAAAAGAATTTATTAGATTTACCAATCCATAAACATTAGCTAAAATACGACTGTTTTAACTGATGTCTATTCTTATGAAAATATTCCGAAATATTTTCGGTTAGTATTTTCGGAATATTTTCATGTAAATGACTAAAAATAAAGTTTTTTTTTACAAAAATACTTCAAAATAAAATAGTTTTCTTAAAAATCAAAAACTTTTTTCGCTATTATTTTTATCAAAATTTTTATCTAAATTTTTTTTGATAAAATTTAATCAAAATTTTGTCGAAATAAATTTTTAAAAAATCACGCCCAAAACTGTACTAAACTATTGGCGAAAAAAAATCCAATTGCTTTATTAACATCCTGATTTAAAAATTAAAAAAAATATAACAAAAGTTATTTTAAAAAAGACATTTGATCTTTACACAAAAATAAAATCACGAATAACACATTACTCAATTTTCTTTATTCTTTTTACAGTCGAGTCGAAAACATTAAGTTATAGATGAAAGAAGATCAATTTAATTTGCGATAAAATCTGAATTATTCAGCTACTGGCATGCTCATGGACTCAAATTAAATTTTTGTTTTTAAAAAAATTTAATTTGCTTTATATTTAATTATAATTTAAAAATACCTTTATTACTATTATTTTAAATGATCGAAATTCTAAAAAATTTATTTGATATAAAACTAAAGTACATGACTATTCTTGAGTCTAAATGATTGTCCATTGATTTAAAAATTTTATTTAAATATTTTAAGCCTAAAAAAAAAAATTTTGTTTTTCTCTATTATTTTTGATCTAAGACTTTTGCGCTTTTGTTACCAAGATAATACAAGAAATTTAGGTTTCTTGTTTTGATAATAACTAACATCTATTTGCCTTTTTGCTAATTTGATACGGGTTAGAAAATTTCTCATAACTTAATATTTACTTTTCTACTTTAAAATTTAGAAATAGTCGAAAAAAATCTTTATTACAAATTTTATTTTTAAATTGGATCAGTTTAGTTAAAATTAATCTCTTATTTTCCTTTTTTTTTTCTAGTATAAAATAAATTTTAGTATTTTAATTTTTTGGGTCTAGTATAAAAGTAGAAGTAAATTTCATTCAAACCAAGTAATTGGTAGGTTAAAACAGATATTGTTAGAGGGTGACCCAAAATTTTTTTAAAGAAATTAAATCGTAAAATTAAGAAGCTAGTTAAGCTAAGGCTTACGACAAAATTTAAGAAAAAATTTTCTGTATTTTTATAAATTTGTTTTTTGTTCACTGTGCTTTTACTCAAGATTTTTTTCCATTCATTTAAGAATTTCAACCATAAAAATTTCTTGTAATATTATTTGAGCTTACAAATGAACACAAATTTTGATTTAGTTACAAACTTCAGCCGAATTTTCTCAAAAATTAAAAGAATCAAAAACGTATTTTATTCAATGTTTTGCAAGTTTTCAAAAAAAGAGCATTTTAGAGGCACACAAAAATTACCGCCTCGTATTCCATAAAAAAATTTAACTTAAATATCTTAATTACGAGATAAAATTATTTTTATTAAATAAAAGGCTATTTATTAACAGCTTTTTAAATTTTTGAGAATGCTATTAAAAATTTTTCTTTAAACTAACAAGAAAAAAATTTAAAAAAAAATACTAATCGAACAAGTGCAGAGCTTTCCATCGTAAAAACGTGAAACTTTTAAATATACACGACTCTCCGATACGATTAAAATAAAATTGGTTTGATCAATATTTAATTTTGTAAATAAGCATGAAGCAAAGTTTAAAATTCAAATAATTAAAGATTTATTGATATAAATACAAACATTCAGAAGGATCTCTTTTTTTTGTGCCAAATTGTAATTAAATAGTGTTCAAATGTTTAATTTAGTGATTTAACAAAAATATTTAAATTAAACATCAATAAATAAGCACATTTTGAACTCGATCGAACATTTTTTTCTAAATTACATTTTGAATGCTTATAAATCAGAATTAGAGTTGAAAATTAATCCTCAAGTTTGTTTGACAAACATTTTTCTAAGTTTAATTAGTCACCTAAACACTTAATAAAGAATGAAGTTTTTTTTATTAATTTAATGTACAATTTTACCCTCAAACTGATTTAAAAAATTCGCTTTAAATTTTTTGTATTCTCTTATTTTAATTATTTTAACGAGAATAACCCTATGCTATTATTTACATCACCCTTCTCATGCCCTACACTTGCATTTTTTTTCTATATATCTATCTATCTCACTCACTCACTCTCTTTCTTTTTTTAATTAGGAAATTATTAAAAAGAAATAACTAAGCCTTTGAAGGGATTAAGCCCTAGAAGAACTGTTTAATTTATCTATTTGGAAATTCAATTTTAGTTTAATACTGTACAAATAAAATTATCTATTTTTTCTAGAATTATTATTTTTACGTAGATATCTTTATCAATTGCTAGCTTCACTTTGCTTTTCCAATAAATAATCGAATGGTTCAGAAATCTTTCATCACTTTAATATTTGCATTTCGTTGTTTAATGTTTACTTTCCTGTGTAAATTTAGAGAGAGCCCAACTTGTTGAAAAAAAAGAAGTATTTACATGCTTTTTAAATAGATAATTGTGATTAAACATTTATTTTATTTTCTACTTAATGTTGCTTCTTTTTTTTTTTGGTTGCAAAGTGACCAATTTTTCTACTATTATCATATTGCTAATTATTTGTTTATTATAGTTATCATTTCCTTTTTTCTTAAATCCTTACCAATTGTTCATAAATTTTATTTAATAAACCTGATTAGAAAATTTCTAATCGTGTCGCATTTAAAAAAAAATGTAGTTTTCAAGTACAAGTATGTTCATTTGTAGTATACGATCAAATTGAACATAAAATGAATAGAAAAGAAAAGTAAATCTTTATTTTCCTTTTGTTAATTAGTCCCAATTTTCGTCTATTATTTTGTTTAAAATAAAACTTATATATTTTGTTCAAAAACTTTCTTCACTTGCCTTGAGAAAAAAAAACAACGAAAAAAAATTGAGGATAAATAATTTTTAAAGGACAATTTTTTCTAATATTTTTCCAATTTCGATCAATTCAGCGTTATTTTTTAGAAAATATATGAAGGAAAAATTTTTAAAAGATTCAAAAATTCTGGAAACTTTTTATTTGGTAATTTTATAAAGTATCTTTTTTCTCTAATCAATTTCGATCTAAAAGTGATGTTTTAATTTTTTTTACCATTTTTAAATTTCCGATTCTAAAAGCTTTATTTTTAGATACCTGCAAATTTTCAGATGTTCCTAACTTTATACCGCTTTTAAATTCAATCTAAAATAAATATTTATTCATATTATTTTTTTATTCATAGAATAAATATCCATTAAAACTGGATTCTGGTTTCAAATAGTATAAATACTATTAGTTTATTTGGAATCAAATTAAAAACTAAGCTCAAAAAAATATGATTAAAATAAATATTCTATACTTTTTGTTAATAATTTTATATTTTTTTCAAAGTATCAAAAAAAGTAAGTTTACATAAAAAATACGACTTGGTAACTAAACTGAAAATATTCAAGGTGGGATATCAGCAAAAAAGATAAGACAAGTTTTAATATCAGTTAGATTTTTTTATCGATAAATTCAGTCGAAAAAGGGCAGACATGGAAATTATTTTATTCACGAATTTTTTATAAAATCAAGTTTTTATCAGTTCCTAAATTAAAATCCAAGATTAGAATTTTTTTTCTACTATACCCAAAATTTAGACTTGAATCGAAGTACCATATATTTTGAGCAACTAAGCTTATTTCTTTTTTTTTTACCAAATATTCTGTCTTTTTTGACTTCAACTATCGTATTAAAAAGTTTAGATTTTAGGGTTCTATTTTAGAAGAAATTAGGTCTAATTGCTAAAGAATTTTTATAAGAAACTCTAAAATTTAAAAATTTTACTACGATAATTGAAGTCAAAAAAGAGCAAATTTTTAGTGAAATGAAATAGTGCAGATAAACTTGGTTGTCGAAAATAAGTTAAAGGCTAATTTAAGCTTGATTCGATATACCGTATAGCCTTGTGCAGAATTGCATACTCTTAAGCATGAGTAATATCCAACATTCTGATAATTTTTTTTTTCAACCAATCAGAATGCTGAATACTATTAAAGCCCCAGCTTCAAACGCATGCAACTCGCAGGAGGGATATATGGTATTTGCTTCAGAGCATTCATTTAATTTCCTTTTTTAAAAATTAAATTACCGATAGAAAAATTCTTATTGAAAAAAACTTGCCATATATTTTTGACGGATTTTTTAGAAAAAAAAGAAGATGTACTCAATGTAAATTTTTTAATTTTTGTAATTAAAACTTCTTTACAAAAGCGTTTATAAATTAGGCGATTTTCCACTTGAAATATTTACAGTGCAATACCATAATAAAAAAATATATTATTATTTTCTTTTTAAAGTAAAATCCGAATCGGAATTTAAATGTATTACGGATGGATTATTCGAAGACGAAAATGATTGCGAAGGATACTATGAATGCATGTGGATAGGAACTGCTTTTGAAAAACAGGTGCATAACAAATGTTTTGAAGGACTTATTTATAATCCGAAAAAACATAGATGTGATAATTTGTACGAATTTGAAAATCAATTTTCTAAAGGAATTCAAACTGGAGAAGATTTATTAGATTTTATGAGATATAGAAATTGTATCGAATCAAAAAATATTCTTACAGAGAGTACTAAAATTCCGAATATCACATTAAATAATTCCTTGTACGAATCAAATTATTCTAACATGAGCAAAAAAGAAGTTAAGGATTTGGATACTGAATTTTCTAATTCAAGCAGTTTTATAACTGTTGAAATTTTAAGCAATAATTTTAATGAAACTGAAAACGAAACTTTTAATTCTACTTCAACAATCAATTCTGATAATAATACCTCTAAAAGTGATCATGGAAAATTAAGCAAATTTTTCGGGACATTTAGCAAAAATATAGAAAATTCTAAATTTTTCAAAGTGAATATCAAAAAGACCTTTTTGGACATGACACTCGATAAGCTTAGCCAAAAATTAAATATCACCAATTCTACTGAATTGGCAAATGATTCGTATCCAACTTATGTTACTCATCGAAGACGGCGATTATTATCTTTGGATAATTTATACGAGACTACTGCGTATGATGAAACAACTGACGATGACTTAACATCGACTACTCTCCTCTTAGAAGACGAAATTGATTCAACAGATGAAGTCTTTCTAGACAAAGATGATATAGTCCATCAGTTTAGTAAAAAAGTAATTAACAAATTAAAACAAGACGAAAATAATACTTTGGAGTTAAATAAGAAAACTATTATTGATTCCATAGAAGAAAGTCTAAGTAAAAAATCAAATAACATAACTAAGGAATTTTTGACTAATAAAACCGTTTCCTTAAAAACAGATATTTATCAAGATGCTAATTTTTCTGTGCCAATTACAACTAAAATAATGAATACAAATGAAAATGTTAAAAATAAGTCTAATACTACATCTTATAATCCATTTAAACGACCTTTAAAATTTTTAAAAATGTTGCCAAGGCTTAATTTTAATTCATCCGAAAATAGACCAAAAACAACGGATACGTTGGGTGAAATATTAAATATTACTAGTAAATTAATTAATGAGATTAATTCGACAAAGATTTCTAAGACCATTTCACTGGGACATAATTTAGAATATGAAGAAGGTGAAATTGAAGGAGTTAAAAGCCATAAAATTAAAAAAATGACAACTAAAACTACAAAAAAAACCATGGAGACACATTATACTACTTTTTTTCCACATAAACCAGAAACAACAACACGTTTACCTTTAAATATGACTACTTATATATCATCGGATAAAACAAAACCAACCATGCAGACTTATAAAATAAATCCGAATAAAAAATTACCAAATCAATTCGCATCCTTGAGACTTAATTATGATCAAGATAGTTTAATAACTAAAATAGATGAGATTGAGAAAGGTGGTAAATTTCAGCGCTTACGACTTGTTCCGGCAGATACTTTAATTGAGTGTAAAGAAAATGATTTTGGTCTTGAGTGTAGTTGTTCAATAACATTAAGTCCACCTAAATGTAAACAATTAATAAATTCATTTTTGAGTTCATGTCGCATTTTAGGCTGTAAGAATAATGGTAAATGTATAAATATGGCTTTTAAGTATCCAATTCCGTATGTATGCTCATGCCCTAGTGATTTTATGGGGTCTTACTGTGAAATGGCGAGAAATACTCAAGTCGAAAATGACTTGAGCGAAAATAATTCGTCACGAAGCACTACAGATAAATCAATTAATTTGAAAAATATCACTGTTGTAACTGAAAAAATGACTACAACATCAACAACTAGTTATATTACAACCAGCTTAAAATTAGAAACATTTACAGAGCCTTTATGTAATCCAAATCCTTGTATGAATAATGCTAAATGTTTAATAAATCAAAATAGTTTTGTGTGCTTGTGCTCAAATGCTTCATACACGGGTAGATATTGTGAAAATTATAGAAGCTTATCAACTTTAGAAACAACATTAACAGCTACTAAGAAAACAATTCCTAAAACTGAAGAAATTACGACTAAATTTACAACGACTTCACTTAGAACAGACACTTCTACTCGCCGAACTTATCATACAACACCTAGAGCATATATTTGGCAATGTCCATCAAATTGTTTTTACAATTTTGGACGTGGTTATTGTACGTTATCAAGTAATGGAAATCCACATTGTGTTTGTAGATTAGAATGGACTGGTGTTGATTGTTCGCAAAAAAATTATTGTTTAACTAATAAATGCGAGCATAATTCTACATGTTCTAATTATCCAGAAATGAGATCTTATTTATGTGTGTGTCCACAAGGTTATACAGGAAGATTTTGTGAAATTCCTACAATGGCACCTATGGTTTCACAACTTCTACCTGTTGCTATAGCTCAAAAGTTAATGTCAGGTATTGAGATTAAAAATCAAACTGAATCAAAAGAACTCAAAAATAAATTCCCAATTAAAAATCAATGTGAAGATGAAAAAATTAAATGCCTCAATAATGGAAGTTGTTTGATGAGTTTTTCACATGCCAAAAATAAATTTGGATTTGTTTGTATTTGTAAAGAAAGTTTTACTGGACAATTTTGTGAAATTGCAATCAAAAAAGAAATTGCTACTACACCAACATCAACAACAACAACTACTACTAGAACACCTACTACAACAACAACAACTACAGCAACAATTACAACAACGACAACAACAACATCAACGACCGTTCCTCCCAAGACAACTACAAAAACTGAAAAATCAATACCAAAAATACTAAAAAATGAAGTTAATTATGAAAATCCATGTAAATTAGACCCGGATATATGCAGAAAAAATCCATTGGGAAATGATTCATACACTTGTGTAAAAAGTTTTTTGACTCAAGATTACACTCTATGCTTAAATACAAAGACTTTAAATTGTAAAGAATCAAATCCGTGTTTAAATGGAGGTCATTGTATTCATGATGATGAAAGCGACAATGAAGATAAACCATCATGGAGATGTGAGTGTACGAGTGGTTTTACAGGTAGATTATGCGAAACTGAGATATGTACTGGAGTTCATAAATTATTCAATAACCATACAATGTGTAGACCCGATTCACCTAATTTAACATATGGAGGACTTAACTCTTCGGATATTGAAACAATTTTAAACATGCATAATAATCTACGACGTAATGTATCGCCAAGTGCAGCTAATATGCAACAAGTATATTTCTTTTTTTGTTCAATTGTGAAAATTAATTTTAAAATATTATTTTTAAAGATCTATTGGGATGTTAGATTGCAGCATTTAGCTCAAAAAAGAGCACAGTTATGTTCAGTTGAGAATACTGGAATACTCATGAGACAACAACCAGGATATGGTAAAATAAATAATATTTTAGAATCAAAAAATCATATATAAATTAAAATATATAAAGGTGTTGTTATTGGAGAGAACTTAGCAGCAGGCTATGAAAAATGGGCTCATGTTATGTCATCATGGATGGGTGAAAAGAATAATTTCATCTATAAAAGTACTTCATCAACTGATAACCTTCAATCTGGACATTATACTCAAGTAATTTCCTTTTACTAAAAGCCATAATATTTTCCGTAAACATAAAAAAAATGGAGCAAAAACAAACATCGAAAATATCATCATCGAGGATAATCTGAATTATTGAACTTTTCCTTAAATTTAAGATGATTTACTCTTCAGCAGCAAGAATTGGTTGTGGTTTTTCGCACTGTTCAAATTCATCATACGAAAGATATTTTGTTTGTTACTACGGAGAAATGTAAGTAATATTTACTGCTAGTCTCATTTTATTATTTTTTTTCAGTTTCTTAAACAAATTTTTAATAATTATATTTTATTTTCTAAAGGCAAACTTATCAATCACGGTATGAGCCATATCAAGAAGGAAAAACGTGCTCAGGCTGTGAAAAAAACTGTAATAATGGTTTGTGTGATTGTAAAGGAGCTTATTGTTTAAATGGTGGTACAATGGATCTAAATACATGTACATGCACTTGTCCTTATTCAACTTTTAGTGGAAAATATTGTGAAAATGGTAAGATAATTAGATATTAAATTTCGAACAAAAATAAATATTGAGAAATTATTTTAATTTAAGTTGTATGTCCAAAAGAGGACTCGCCATTTTGTGCACAGGCTATGTTCGAAGATAAGTGTTGGCTTTACCCTGTAGTTAGAGCTACTTGCCCTTATATGTGTTCACTATGCACAAAAAATACAGCTAGAATCTCATTTGTGAATTCAACCTTAATACCAACTCAAACTCAAAAGCTATTGTTCAAAAATGAAGGCTCATATTTTAATTAATTAAGAATAGGAAAGATAATTTTTTTTATAATTTGTAAATTTTTTCAAAAAAAAAAGATGCCTTAGCCATGAGATATTTAATTGTTGATCTTTTTTATGTATCGTTTTTTTTTTTTATTTTGACTAGTTGTTATGGTTGCCTTATTTTTTTTAATAATATTTAAAATAAATTCAGATTTTTAAAACCAAATTTTTTTTATTCAAAAATTCCTAAAAATTTTTTATTCTGATTTCGAATTTTAATAATTTCGTCCACCACGACCACCTCTATAGCCACCTCGTCCACCTCGACCATAAGCATCCCCTGAATTGCCCGTTCCGCCATGATAATCAGTATTTTGAAATCTTTCAAAATCACCTTTTGGACGAAAATTTTGACCTCCTTGATCATTCCATTTGTTCGAATAATTATCGTTTCTTCTTCCGTCGTATCCACCTCGACCACCTCCCTGTTGCTGTCGCTGTCCTTGAGGTTGATTGGATGCTTTTCTTTGCATAAAAGCAGGCATTTCTGGTGGTGGCGGTTGAAGCTCACAAGTTCTTCCACCACGATCAGGAACCTTCGGAATAATTACCTTATGTAGCTGTGATTTAGTCATTAAGCGAGAACTACAAGTTTTTTCTTGCTTTAATAAATCTTAAACATAAAAAATTTTAACCAATATTAAATTTTTTTATTTTTAATAAGATTTTATAATTCTTACCATCCCTAGCTGTTAGAATATAATATAATTTTACATTAGGTCGAACAGATAAATCCTTTCTCTTCTGCTGATACAATGCTGCTATTTCTTGATTATTTTTCTTTAATCGATCAGCCCATTTAAATGATTGTATTGTTACATCTAATCTAGTGAGTAAAAGTTCTCTTCTCATTTGAAAATCCTCGCATAAAGCTTGATTAGTCTCGATTAGCTTTGACCATTGATCATCATTCAACAAAGCATTAACTAAAGGTTTTCCTAAATAATTATTTGGTAGTTTTGATAAAATATCAGAGCACTTTGGAAAACAAAATTATAATGATAATTTTAGAAAAAAAAATTAAAAAAATAAAATTACTTTAGCCTCGACTCTAGACCATACCTCTTTTGCGGTTACGTTTGCTGGTGGTTTAGGAAAGCCTAAAGTAATTAAAATTGATTTTAAAGCTTTTGTTTCTTCGCTCTCATTCTTAAAATTTAATAAAATTAAAAAAAACAAAAAATAAATTCTATACTTTAAAGCAGAAATTACTGAAATGGTATTTGTAGAAGCTTGAATTTCTTGTGGTCTATTAGCTGCAATTAACTGTGACGCCTGAAGTTCACTAATTAAAAATTCAATTAGTTTTAATTTATTCGTAGAACTTTGAAAACGTTGATCTATAGCATCCGAAGTTAGAGATCTATATGGACATGAAATTTCTTTTAAAAAGGCGCATATTTCGAGGTAAAAGCTGGAAGAATCGCCCTGTGCTAATAATTCTCATTTTAAATTTCTAAAAATTTTAAATGTTTTTTTTTAAACCTACTTTCAATTGGATTGACAAATTCTTCGATATTTAATATTTTGCTTAGTTCTTTAGTTATATAAGACACAAGTTTGGAAAAATCAGGTAAATTCTGATCGATCATTTGTTTGAAAAGATCTTCATTTTCAGTAAATGTAGAGGTATATCTTTAAAAAATTTTATTTCTAGGAATTCTTCAGTCGATTATATTTTCAAAAATAGTTACCCAATGTCATTTAGAGAATCAAGGATCAGTTCAATTTGGCTCATTATTTTTCAGAAAAAAAAATTAAAATAATAATTTCAAAACTGTTAAAAATTATTTTAAAATTTCAACTATTCAGAAAAAAAACCAACCAAATATATCTGTTAAGTTAATAAAGTGTTTTATTTCATAATATTCAAGTATTTGAATTCGGAACAAAAATTGAAAAGTCATGTTACCAACAAGTTGCAACATTTCAAATTTTAGTTAATTTCTTCTTTATTATTAAAAAATAAAAAAATTTTTTTTTTGAAATATTTCAAAATTGACGGACCTATCGTAAAAAAATGCTTTTAAAAATTTTAAATTCAAATAACAAAAATACAATTTTAAGGATATTATTGTATCGTCGAAATTCAACATCATTTACAAGTATTTCTAATTTTAAATGGAATTTATCACCTGAAAAAAGTCATGGCAATAAAAATACCGAATCAGGAGAGGGGTTAATCAACCAAAGTGTCAAAAAATCAAATAAAAATAATTCAGAATTTTTAAAAAAATCTTTAGCTTTTGCTTCCATGTTTGCTCTTGCTTTATTCTCAACTACTGTTCAGGCTTATTGTGAATCCGATTTATATGAAGCTGAAAAAAAGCGTAAGAATTTAAAAATTCTAATTCAAAATTAATCTTTTTGACATTTATTTTTAAAGAAAGAAGACTTTTTTTGGCAGCTAAAAAGAATTTTCAAGAAGAAATAAAAAGGTTATCGAAAAGTAAAAATTTTGATATTAACCAGCGACATTCTTTAGGATGGACTGCACTTCATGTAGCTGTCATAAACAAAAATTTAGAGTAATTTAAGCAAAAAATAATTATTACTCAACTTGTTAGCTATAATTTTAATTTTTTAAAGTGCCGTTAAAGCCTTATTAGAAAATGGCGCTAATCCCAATTTAGGCGATGAATTCATAAATGTAAATGCAATGTCAAAAAAATTATCTATGAACCCCCTTCAAGTCTTATACGAAAGAGAAGACGAATTTTCAGATAGATTAAATACTAGAGCGACGTTTAAAGGCTTTACTGCTTTACATTATGCAGTTTTAACAGACAATATTGAATTAATTAAAATTCTTCTTGACGCTGGTGCTGATCCCTTAATTGAAAATGAATTAGGACATAGACCTTATGAATATTGTGCTGATGATAATGTAAAAAAACTCTTAGAAGAATATGAGAAAATTGTAATTTAACAAAATAAATTAAAATTTACTTTAAATTATGAAATTTTTGAATTTGTTAGGCTAAAGAAAAAAAAGAGGAAAAATTAAGAGAAGAAAGACGTAAATTTCCATTAGAAGAACGAATCAGACAAAGTATAATTGGCCAAGAAGGAGCTATTCAAACAGTTTGTTCAGTTATAAGAAGAAAAGAAAATGGCTGGATTGACGAAGAACATCCATTAGTTTTTCTTTTCTTAGGCTCCTCGGGTATTGGTAAAACAGAACTTGCTAAACAAATAGCAAAGTATTTACATAGCGATAAATCAAAGACACATTTTATTCGTATTGATATGTCTGAATATCAAGAAAAACATGAAGTAGCTAAGTTTATAGGAGCTCCGCCAGGATATGTTGGACATCAAGAAGGTGGTATTTTAACAGAGGCGTTAAGTAAAGCTCCTAATGCTGTTGTTTTATTTGATGAAGTTGATAAAGCTCATACGGATGTATTAACAATTATGCTTCAACTTTTTGACGAAGTGAGTATAATTTAAAATATTTTACAAAAGTGAGTCTAATGATTAATTTTATACTTAAAGGGTCGCTTGACTGATGGAAAAGGCAAGACCATTGATTGTAAAGATGCTATCTTTATTATGACTTCAAATCTAGCTAGTGATGAAATAGCTGATCATGCTGTAATGTTAAGAGAAGAAGCAGCTAAACAATGTAAATTTTTAAATTTTAATTATGACATTTTTTACTAAATTAAAGGCGCTTTTTAAGAAAAATTAGTAAAATACAATTTAACCCTTACCTGTTCAACAGCTAGCGTTTAAATACAACTTTTAAAAAAATAGAATTTTTGTTGAAAATTTTAACCATATTTTGTTTTAACAACTTTTAATCTTTAAAAGAATTTAAATTAATTTTTTTTAAAGCTCATGAAGATGAAAAAGAAGACAACATAGTAATTTCGAAGCAGTTTAAGAACAATGTAGTAAAGCCTATTTTAAAGCGACATTTTAAAAGAGATGAATTTTTGGGAAGAATTAACGAATTTGTTTATTTTTTACCATTTTCAAAGTCAGAGTTAATTCAGCTCGTTAAAAGTGAATTAGAATTCTGGGCTAAACGAGCTAAAGATAAACATGGCATGACTATTGAATGGGATAGAAAAGCATTAGATTTTCTTGTAAATGGCTATGATATTAATTATGGTGCAAGAAGCATAAAATATGAAGTAGAACGTAGAGTTGTAAATCAAATAGCCGTAGCACACGAATACGGTTTAATCGAGAATGGATCTCATTTATTAGTAACGGCCGATTTACCACCAAATCAGGAGGAAGAGTTGAATCTGGTAAAAAGTGAAAGTAATAATAATCAATTAAAACGCTCAAATAATTATGACATTAGACTCAAAAAAGTTATTAAGAAAAACAACCATGAACCTATTAATGAAGATATAAATCTTAGAATTAACTCTTTTGGAAAATATTTTGTTACCAAATAATTGTTAAATTGATTAAAAGTATTTATTTGTGTATAAATTTTATTTTTTAATAAAAAAAACATTGAAAACATCACTTATTTATTATGTTATTTATTTGTCACATTGATTAGATATGAATCTTAGAAGCTTAGTCTTTAGACTAAAATTAAAACCATTCTTTAAATTAACGGCCTTTTTTTCATTTACTAGTTTATACATTTGAATCAAATCACTATATTCCAATTTTAAGGTCTGTCAAATTCAATCTTGATAAAAGCTCAGATAATTCGAATTAAAATTTAGTTGCTCATCTTTGAACTTTCTCAATTTCATCTTTGGCTAACTGCATATTCTAAATGAGAACGAACTAACAGATAAAAAAATATTATTTGAAAGCTTTTAATAAAAATGATTGGCTATTTAAAAATTCAGCGTGCAAGTAATTACGTATTTAAATTTGTTGAGAAAAATGAGCAATACTTTAATTTTGTTCACATTCTTTAAATACTGGTGATTGTAAACCCAAGTTAAATAAAATTAAGCTATTTTTTCTTTTACTATTTCTTTAGTTTTTCTTAAAATTTATTATAAAGTTAAAAGTTATTCATAAATCTAAAAAAAATTATTAAGCCAGCCTTTTTACAAAGACTTACCCTTTGGATTTTATCATTTTTAATTCTTCATTCTTCGCCTAAAATATTGGAATCATTTTTTACAAAAGAGTAACAGGATTAATACATCTAAATGTGCATTTTCAGACCCCACACAATTTAATGTGTATAATTTTAAGCTTATCAATTAAAAGTGTAATTATATAAAAAGCTCAAAAAGTGATCAGAGACTAAAGATTTTGAATTATATTGACCAAAACCAGTTGTGGGTTAGAAAATATAATAGCAAAAATTAATATTTATTTTTAATACTTTATTTTTAACAAAGAATATTAAGAAAACAAATTAAAACAATTAAAAAAAAACTTGAAGAAATACTGTTTATGATGATAAAAATCTGGTCCATTTATTTAAGTAAGTCTAAAATTGAAATTACATGTTATGATGTTAATAAAAAATATAAAAAATAAAAAATTTAAACCTGATCTAATTAGACTTGAACAAACAAGATTACAAAAATTAAAATAATAAAATTCTTATTTAAAACAGAAAAAGTATACTTGAAAGAATTTGACATATTGATTGGATTTATAGACAGATTTATTGTTTTGTAATTGTCAGGGTCACTGTCACTGTGGTAATTCAGACATTGCTCGTATTTACTTGCATATGTTTGTTTATGATCTAAATAATTATTTAAAAAGTCACATAGAGGATAGTCCGAATTGAACCAATCAAATTCGTCATTTTCACTCACATTCTTATATTTATTCGATTGTGTAAATTCTACAAAATATTTTCTACTAGGAATATTATCATAAGAAGACATGAGTCTACCATATGAGGCAAAATTAGCCCAATAGCTCATCATCAACTGACTCATTTTTCTATCACTATCTTCAAATAAACCTAAATTCGCGAAAGGATATCCAAAAACATACTCTATTTCATACCCATGTAAAACTCCTAACCATTTAGGCCATGGATTAAACCTACTTCTTTTATTAAACCTATAAAAATAAGTCTTATTAAAAGTTTTTGAATGATATCTACTAGCTAGCTTAATTGTAGGACAATTATAAATATAATCTCCAATTATTTTAGTATATTTTTTCCATGCTAAATAAGCTGAGTTGTTATCATTTGAGTCAAGATTAAAATTTATTTTACTTCCATTTGTATCAATAAATTCATTATACTCATTGGTATAAAAATCGGATAAACATTTCATGAATTTCTTATAGAAATGATCCTTTACTTTTTCATTTTGGTAATGTTTATTTGAAATAGTAATCCTAGGCTTTTTATCCAGCTTAACATCGACTATTTTATATTCAGGAACTTGTTTAAATTTTAAAGATTCTAAAACACGTTGATAAACAAACTCATTATCGTATTTTAGCGTTGGCTTAAGAAAATCATTTAAATCAAAATATTGTTGATAGTAGTAATAAAATGTGAAATAAGTGGCCTCGTCATAGTTTACACCTAATAACAACTCGTGATTTTTAGTAAAATCTTCGAAATTGTACTCAAGAGGATTTTTTTCTATAAGTTTGTTGAAATCTATTGTGGGTAAAAATTGCATTTTTAAGTGATCAATTACATAATCAATTTCGAATTGAGCTAGTGATAGGGTCTTTGAGTCTAATTTTAAAATACAATTAAAAATTTGATTTTGTAATTGGGTCAAATTTTCATCGGACACTGATAAATCATTAAATGAAATATTTAAATTTAAGGCAAGGTCTTTTTTTAAGCTATTGTTTTCGTCAATAGTCAAGCAGCCTACTTTTTGAGCAAATTGTAAACTAACTCTAAAAGCCTCCTCTGGTGTCCGAAAACCAATATCCGAGTACGATGACAAACTTTGTAAAATACCTCGATTAAAAATATTCGACTTGTTTGTAAGTAATAAAAAATGAATACTCATAGAACCTGCACTTTCGCCAAACAGACACACCTTATCTGGTGAACCTCCAAAAAAGTCTAAATAATTTTCCCTATACCATTCAATAGCTAGAACTTGATCAGCTAAACCCGAATTACCAGGTGCTAAGGAATTATTTAAATATAAAAATCCAAACGGCCCTACTCGATAATTTGAACTCACTACTAATACATTTTCAGAAGAGGCTAATATAGTGCCGTCTGTAATTTCTAAATTAGACGACCCACTGTTAAACGATCCACCATAAATCCAAAATAATGTTGATTTTAAATCTTTTTTGGGAGTTTTAAAGGCGTTTGGTTGATAGTTAATATAATCATTTTCTTTAAAAAGTAGTTTGTCTTGTTCATTTGTAACAGGTACCCATATATTGAAATACAAACAGTCTTCACTTATATTGAATGGCGGATTCCACATTTCTGAACCTCGAAAATTCGAAAATGTTTCGTCATATTCTTGCCAGCAAGATGGCCTATAAAAAGTCGCGTTATATTCGTCTTTAGTTAAAATATTGTCTAATCGATAAGGAAACTGAAAGCGTCGTTGATTAATTGGCGCTTTGGCAAATGGAATACCTACAAATTCGTAGACTATTTTTCGATTTATGGCATAGGACTCTTCTATGCTCACAAGTTTTCGATTGCCAATTAAAACTTGACCATTTTTTAATTTAATTTTAATGCTTGATATTAACTCAATTTTAGCCGATGTTTGACAATCTACAGCGAGTATTAAAATTAAACAAATACCTATTAGTTGATGTTTTTCCAACATTATTCGAGCTAAATTTTTTAAAAAACCATTTTCAAACATATGATATTGTCTAAGTTTTTTTTGTTTATTAAACTTTATCAAAAATGATTAGTGTTGCTTTTTTTTGCTGTTTTTTTGATTAAATATCAATTAATTTTGATGGTTTGTGTTGGAGGAAAATTTTTCATATTTGATTTAGGAGTAAGCTTCAGGCTAAGACAATACTATTGCTAAAGTGAATTTTTTTGTTGTTCTTGTTGTTGTTAAGGGCTTAAACGGTTGGGTGCAAAAAAAAAACTTTTTAATTAGATACCTTGATATTATTCCAATTAAAATCTAAAAACATAAGAGAATGTTTTAATATTAAATCTTTGCTATTTAGAATCGTATTTCGATTATTAATTAGCTGCTATTCTAAAACTATTGTTTTTTAAATTGATAATCTAAATAAATTCATATGAAACACGAAATGGTAGATTTATGATACGTAATATAAAAAAAAAAGTGGTATTTTTAATTACCCTAATAAAGTTTCATGCAGCTAACTTCGTAAAACATCAAAATATTAAAGCGTCTAAAACTTAATAAAAAACTATTATATTAAATTTTGGATGCAATGGCTCAAAGTTTTTAAAGGTACCTAGTTATTTTTTACCTTTTTTAATCAAAATTTTTCTATTTTTTTCTTAAAAATTTCTTTGAAAGCAGCTGTTAGCACACACTAATCATAGTTGGCTGGACTTTTCCGATCAAACCGGATATGAATAAGCCGATATATTATTTCCCTTTCTTTTTTAATTGCTTATACTTTAAATAAATGTCAATTTCATATCAAAAAAAAAAGTATATAACTAGTAGACGAATTAATTATTTTGAATTTTTTAAATTTTGTTTAGGGTGTTTAAAGTTTAAAAAAAACTAGTTTTAAACAAATTCTTTTTTATCTTAAATTAAGTTTTCAAAGCAAAATAAAAATAAGCTGTTTTGAATAAAAATCTTCGAAATATTTATAATTCACATTTTGAAACTGTTTTTTAACCTTTAAACATGTCAAGGCCATTTTTTTAAAATTAATTCAAAACAAGTCTAATTCAAAATATATTTTTGAAATTATTACGACATTTGTGTTCAATTAACAGTCTTCCCTAGACAGAGCCATATCTTTACCTTACTAACCGTGTACGCGTATCAGTATACTTACTTAATACGCCTTTAGTTCGGGGTTAATGTAGATTTTAAAGATTTAAAAAAAATAATTTCATTACAAATTGATAGAAATCATTGTATTTCAATTTTTATAAACACTTAAAATCACATCCATTTCATAAAAATAGTATTATAAGTTCGACGCACTTCATATGTAATTTTGGTTATTACAGTGCTGGTCATTCACGTGTTCCATTAGTGAACGTTCATGAACATTCACGGACTTTTTAATTTCACCGAATTTCCCCAAAGTTCACCGAATTTCCCCAAAGTTCACCGAAGTTCACCAAAGTTCCCCGAAGTTCCCCAAAGTTCACGAAGGTTCACAGTTAAAACAAATATGAAAATTTCTGGAAAATAATTTTTTTTTAATTAAGGAATGATTAAAAAAAAATTATTTGATTGATTTTAAACGTTTAATAAATGTTAATCGCAGTTAATAATTTAATTAATTTAAGATATGTAAATCGTTATTTTTAGTAAATTTAAGGAGTTTTACTAAAAATATCTTAAATTTTCATAAAAAAATAGTAGAATTTAAAAAGTCAAATAAAACGAAACTTACGTCTTTTCGAATTTTCAATTTTTTTCCATTTTGAGATATTTTGCGTAAATTTTTTTTTTAAATTTCGACGAGTTCTCTTCAAAAATCGTACTTGTTTTTGTCTTTTATTTGCGGTTTTTAATAAAAAAAAATTGATCTAAAATTGTTTTACGTAAGATGAAGTCCTATTTTCTAAGAAATTCAACAGTTAAATTTTTTGTGAATTTGCGAGAAATTTCTCTAAAAAAATACTGTTGAATTTTTTAGAAAATATGTAGGAATTCATCGTACTTCAAAAAAAATTTTTTATCAAAAACCGTAAATGCTGGACAAAAACAAATTGGAGAACTTGCCGACATCTATCAGAAAATGCGGTTTTGTATGTGGTTCTTTATGAAAAAATAAATGGGTGTTGTGGGGAGTATCTTTTTTGTGTTTTAGAAAATATTTAAAAATTGCATGAAAAAGCCATAATTCCGAAAAACAACCTTAAGCTTAAATGGGGGTCAATCTTTTTATTCACAACTTATTTCTAACCCAAGACCTTGTATGAAAGTTATTTTTTGAAAAAAAACCCAGGTGTTATTTTAAAAAAATGGTTGGTGTTGCTTTTCTAAAAAAATTGGTGTAGTTTTTTAAATTTATTTACCGGGGTTATTAATTTATTTAAAATTATTTCACACTTGCTAAAAATTCAAAAATATTATTTTTTTGAGTACGTGTAGGGATCGATACGTAATTTTTTTAATTAGTTTTTTGTCCGTTTATTCTTACGATTAAGTGCAAAAAATATATCTAAAGCTAACTGCTGGTTTTGATATTTTAAAACACAATTCAAGACATTCAAAGAATTTTTTTTTGTAAAATTTTTTTTTTAGTACGGTTCGAGGACGGTCTGAACTGCGCCTAAAAAAATTTTCCCAAAAAAAAAAAGTTTTAAAAAAAAAATGTTTTTTTTTAGTACGGTGACGGGTTCGGGTACGGTTCGGCGTTAATTCGATAGAAAAGCTGTAATAAAAATTTTGAATTTAATCTTTTTCAAAAAAATAAAATACGAAATCCTTAGTATCTTTTTAGATTTATTATACAGTTATCGAATTTTTTGGGTAAAAAACGTTTTTTCACTTTCTTGTTTCAAGATAATTACATGATTTTTTAGAATTAGCCGTTTTTTAAACTAAATAATTTTTTGATTCCTTAATTTAAAAAAAAATATTTTCCAGAAATTTTCATATTTTTTTTAACTGTGAACCTTGGGGAACTTTGGGGAACTTCGGTGAACTTTGGGGAACTTCGGGGAAATTCGGTGAAATTAAAAAGTCCGTGAATGTTCATGAACGTTCACAAATGGAACACGTGAATGACCAGCACTGTAGCAACACACTTAAAACTGAGATTTAATCTTTAACGTCAAGTTAATAATTTAGAATTTCCTATTAAAATTAAAAAAATTAAAATGAAAACCCCATAATTAAAATGAAAAAAATTTAAAAAAAAGTATTTTAAAAAATATTTTATTTTTTCGACTGATGCGTCTTTAAAGATTTTTTTCGATAAATGAAATAAAGTACTAAAAATATTTAAAAACTTAAATTTCGATTAAAAGCGTGTCATTAAAAAAACAGGATTCAAATATAATTACGATTTATATAGAATAGAATAAAAGAGGGCTAATCGATAAAGCTTCAAAATACAAGTTAGCATCGCAAACCTCCTTTTTCAAAGCGCCCTGTTATATTTGTATGGAGTTTACTTTTACGTCATGTTAAGAATTAAAATTTTTGATATATATATTTAAGTTTATTTTGATTATGATTTTCAATTCTAATAAAATGGCAAGTTATTTTTTAATTAGATTTTTTTGATGATTGATTTAATTCAAATACTTTAAATAGCTAAATTATTAATTTTTTGTTGAGTTTTTCCAAGTCTTGGGCGCTAAGTGAAACTTTTAATTTGTTTAATTTAAATGTTCATTTTTTAATTTTTGCTTATTCTTCCAAATATAAATTTTACTTGAAAGTCTAAAAGTCTCACTTTAGAATTCTAAAAGCTAAGCTTTGAATTCTAAATAAATTCTAAAAGAACTCTACGTTAAAGATTAAATCTCAGTTTTAAGTGTGTTGCTAATAACCAAAATTACATATGAAGTGCGTCGAACTTATAATAATATTTTGGGATGACCCAACGATCATATATTTTACTCCTAAAAAAATTTTGGTAAAAAATAAGATCAATTATTTCCTAAAATTTTTCATTTTTATCATTTTTATTCAAAATATTTTTTTCTGATCATATTTTTTACTAAAATTTTTTTAGGAGTTAAATATATAATCGTTGGGTATGAAAATTTATCAGCACCCTGCCAAGTTTGGGAATATGGTACCTATTCCTTTTTTAATTCTTATCAATTTTAAATTTCTTTCGATTTCTGAACAATTTTTTAACTAATTTATTTTTTATTAAATTTTATGTCTTTACTTTATTTTACACTTAAAGGTCTGGTCTGTTTTTCGACCCGATTAAGACCTTTAAAGTTATCTATTTGTCGAAAAAAAAAATGCCTGAACCTAATATTTTCCTTTTGAAAAAAATATATTTTTAATCATTTATATAAGTTATTTTAGCGGAAAAATAAAAAATATATCTAAAGGACCTAACGGGTTTTTCTGACCCGGTGTTTTTTTAACCATTTCGATTATAAAAATTATAAGCTTTTGATCAAAACTTGAAAGTTTAAGTTTTTACTTCTATTCAAACTTAAATTTAAAATGCAAAAATTTTTTGAAGCCTAATTTTTCCTCTATATCTAAATTTGGTTTAAAAAAAATATTTATTCACAATGGCAAAACCTAGAATTTTCAATAAAATGTGGAAATTAAGAAATGGTAAAATATTTGTTTTTCAAAACTTAATTTGAGAAAGTCGATGAACTTTCAAGTATCGTCAAAAAAACTGTTTAACAAAATAGAACTGTCGAAGCAACTTTCCTAGTATTCTTGATCTAATACACAAAAGTTACTAATCAATTTAATGGCCAGCTTCTTAGACCAAATTCTGAATCTGATTAAAAAAGAATTTAATTAAAAAAACAAATTTTTTTTGGGTAGATTATAGACGAATATAATTTTTCATATTAATTACACATAAAAAAATAAAATCTCGATTTTTTAGTTTTTATTTAAATTCAGTTATTTTTGAAAAAAAAATAATTTTGTAATTTTTGAATTAAAAAAATTTCCTCAGACTAAAAAAGGTCTCTTATATAAGTTTCTAGTTTAAGGCGAAAATTAAATTTGAAGCATTTGAAAGTACTTCATACAAACATATTTTATTTGTCAGCATTTATTCGCTTTCAAACGAATCCTTATTTAATAAAATAATTTAACCAACTATACCCTTTTCATTTGTCTAATCTAATAAAGTCATGAAAATACTTTTTATTTTATTTTTAATTAAAAAAATGATGATGGTTTCAAACTAAACCATTTTTTTCTTTTGAAGAGTATCTTTAATAAGCTAATTCTTAGCAAAAAAAATCTATTACTTCATTTTCACATTTTGTGAACAAATCAAATTGATAGATTACTTTTTTATATTTCATTGAGCTAAGATTCTTTGAATGTCTTGAATTGTGTTTTAAAATATCAAAACCAGCAGTTAGCTTTAGATATATTTTTTGCACTTAATCGTAAGAATAAACGGACAAAAAACTTAAGATTTTTTCATAAACAATGTTAACTATTCCAAAAAAAACCTCATACAAATATTAAGATTGTAAATACCTATTCTGAGAGAATAAAAACTTAAAAATACTATTCTTAAAAAAATTTGCTCAAAAATAATGTTGAACAAAATCTTTCTTCTTAATTAAAAAGTGTACTTGTAAAATTTCCTCAAAATTAAATTTCGTAAATTTGTGACAAAATTATGCAACTAATAATTTTGAAAATTGATTTAAAAAAGAAAAAAGAAAGAATACGACGCTTTTAATTTTCCTCTTTAAAACTAAACATAGTAAATCGAAATTTTGAACATATCCATTAAGTTCAAAAAATAAAAGCGTTTTAAAACGTGATTTTAATGAAAAAATTGCATTATCCTAATTGATAATAGTTACAAATTTTGAAAAATAAAAACTAGATATTTTGTTTTTTAAGAAAAGTTTTATTTTTTTCAAAAATAAAAATAATCTCATGTTGTTCGTCAAAAAAACATTTTTAAAAATTTTAGATCAAATTTTCTATTTTAACGGAACCGAATCCTAATAGGATCTGACTAAATTATTATCGTCATCAAATAATTTTTTAACAATTTTGAATTATGGTGGGAGTTAGATTAATTAAAATTTGTTTTAGACCTAGGAAAAATTTAGAAAAATATTGGGTTAAATTACTGTTATTTATTTATATATTTTTTAAAAATATTTCTAACTAATCGAATCTATTCTACTGAAAAAAATGGAATTTTCTTTGTTTTCGATCTCTCTTAGGGAAAAACTTTTTATCGCTTAATATTCAATGAAGTTTTTCTAAAAAAAAAAGTTGAAATTTATGTAAAATTTGCTAAAAGTATATTTAAAAAAAAATGCTCTTTTTAACTATACCAACAACGATAATTTACGTACGTAGGTTACTGTTTGAGAAAACACAATGAATATAAAAATCAATTTAATAAGCCAGTCAATTGTTATGTTATTATGTTTTATACTTACAAATCGAGAGAGTCTCATGAATATAAGAAACATAATATACACGGATTTAATTGTGAAATTAATAGATTGTGACATAACACCAATTAATAAAGATGACTGGGTAAGTTGAAGACTCGTGTAAGCCAAAATTATTTACACTCGATTGGTGATGTTTGAAAACTCTTTTCTAAAGAATATAGTCTTTTAAGATTTAATTAGAATCAATTTAAAAAAGTTAGATTTTTTTTTTAAAAATTAATCTTATCTAATTATAAAACTAAAAAAGTGATCGTATATGACAAATAAATATAAACATGAATTTATATTTTAAAATTTTAATAATCAACTTAGGCAGTTAACCGAATAATTTACTCAACAAATTAATCTTTTGTAAATTGTAAATCAACAATTTTATTTTATTTTTGACAATAGTTATTATTATGAAGCTTTTCCGAAATTTTTACAATTAAATTTGAATCAAGACATCAAGGGCGAAAGACTTGGCGATAATTTTTTGGAGATAGTTTAGAATATCCTTTATGAAGTAGTGTAATATTAGCATGCTTTCAAGCTCTGGGATTTCGCCTGATTGAAAAGATTTCTCGAATTTTAAGGAAAATAGTCTCATCGCAATTTTTCAAAACTATTCCGTGAATTTTAGCTGGACCAATCGCTTTTGTCCGGTCTAGTTTTTTGAGTTTTTATAGTATTTTCTCAAGATTAAAAAAATCTTTTGCTGTTGGATCACACTTAACTTCAGTTTGATAATCAAAATTTGACAATTTACTCGAATTATCAATAGCAAAAACACTCTTAAACTGATTATTTACCGTATTTCCTCAAATACAAGCTCACTCAAATAAAAGCGCGATGCTTTTATCTTATATTTGAGGAAATAAAGTTTAGAAAACTTTTAAAAGAATTTAATTTAAATAAATTTAATTTTGGATTTCTTAATCGATTTTTTTATAATTTTGTATAAAAATTCTTAATTTTTTATGAGAAACAATTTTATCATATGATCTTACAAAAATAAATAGAACTAACTTTTTCTTTAACAATTGATTCAGTTATGATCTAAATTTTTTATTACAGTTATTTTACCAAAGCGAAGCATTGTAATTGTAAAGAGACAAAAAGTGTCACTTTTAATATTTCTAGTAAAAAATTATTCAGAAATATTAACAAAAAAAAAATTTTAAATAAAACAAATTAAATTTAAAGTTTTACTTAGTGCCCAAGACTTGGAAAAAAAAAAAATAGTTAGTAAATTAACAATCTCAAATATTTGCTTAAAACATATTCAGAAACATTTAAATAAAATACCTACAGTACAAATTAAAACTTTCCTCTACCTCGACTCTTCCTCTTCTTTTCTTTTCCTGAGCAAGGAAAAGTTTCAAAAAAATACGTGATAGGAATTAGTTTTTATTGAATGTTTTCTTCAGAGGAAGAGTCGAAGTAGAGTTGAAGAAGAGTCGTGGAAGAGGAAAGGAAGAGTTAAGGAAGAGTCGAAGAACAAAATGCGCACAAATTAGTTTTAATTTGTACTGTAGTATGGAATTTAACAATCTTCTTAACCATAACAATAACCTCATATCTAAACAAGAATCTTATTTTTAAAATTGAAATTCTAAATAAGACAAAAAAGTAAACTTAATACAAATTTAAAACGGCGCTTTGAAATAGGAGCTTTCGACGCTTAAAATTTTTTTTAAAAGAGCTGAAAAGTTTCAAAAAAAGCCAATTAACCAAGAAAACTTATTTTGTTGGTACATTTGAACTAGAATTGTACATGATTAAAAATTTATAGTTAATTAATTTTTTTTTCATTTAAAATATGAACTAGAAGTTTCAAAATTTAAAAAGGAATTATTTTTAAATTTTTTTATTTAAGTGTTTTTTTAAGTGAATAATAAACGACTACAGAAATAGTTAATCAGTTCAAAATATATTTGAATCAGCATGAATTAAAAAATCCAAAAATGATAAATGTAAATTAAATTCTTTTAAAAGTTTTCTAAACTTAGTTCATTCTTTAATTTTTGCTTAAATTTGCTTTTTAATGATTTTAAAAAAATTTAAAAATTTCGGTTTTTGGGTTTCGATTCGGTATGGTACCTAAAAATTTTCGGTTTTTCGGTATCAGTTTCGGTTCGGCACCGAAAAAAATTCGGTTTTTCGGTATCAGTTTCGGTTCAGTCAGTCGCACCGAACAGAAACCGAAACCGACCGTTTTTTTCAATGCAAGTCTATGAAGGTAAGTAAGGGTATTACCGTATTTCATCAAGATCGAGACGGTATCTTTTGAAGACCTTTTATTTGAATTTTTTTTGGTTATAAAAAATGACTCTAATAAAAGACTAAAGAGCTTTTATTTGAATCGTTTACAGAAAGAAAAAATTTATGATGTTGATGTTACCGTCAATTTATAAAATATGTCATTTTATTAAATGACATTGGCAAACCATAAATACCTAAGATTTTTATTTTTTAGAAATTGACTAACTGTTTTATAAAATGACTAGGCAAAAAATAAAAAAATAAATGTAATTATGCAAATTGACAAATAATTTTATAAAATGATTAATTTTTATTTGGCAGTTTATGCATAAAAAAATTTAAAAAAAAATTAAAATTTTCAAATAATGGACCCTCAATTAGAAGCTATACAAAATACCGAAGACTTACTTACTAATCCAAATCGTGAACAAACTGTTTATAACGAATTAAAAGATAAATTCATCAAACAATTATGCAATCAATTTAAAATTGAATTGGGTAGTTTCGTAGATGATATTTGTAAAACTCGAATCACGAAACATCAGATAGAATATTTACTTGACATGTTGGAAAATAATAAACATAAACTTAAAAATTATTACCACTTTCGTAAAATGTATGCCTTAAAATCAACTGGTGAAACAAAGCAATTAGTAACAAAATATGAAAATTTGGTGATAGTTCCCATTGAGGATATGTTTGATGTTTGATGGAAAATACATGCTGATGTGTGATGAAATAGATTTAAGGTCAAAAAAAATAAAGATAACTAGAGCTAGTGTTAAAAAAGGCCATCAACGTACAGCTAAAAAAATGCTTAGTAAAAATAAAAAAGTTATAAATTCATTTAATGTAGGCGACTTAGTGTTATTCAAAACAGACGATGTTGATCGAGGTGTTGCAGGCCCTCAAAATATTTTGTGTCTAATTTTAGATAAAAAAAATGAGTTATTTCAGCTTGGTTGTAGAGCAGGTGTTTTAGACGCTTATATCGCATTTAACTGTATTGAAAAGACTAGCTTAGTAACTGATTTTTCGATAGAGGATATTCCAACAACCAAAAATGGAGACTATTTTAGATTAAGTTCCAGAGAAGCCGTACGAATTTTGTCAGTAGGTCATGGGCAGGGTTTCCTTAAATGCAATTGTACGGGAAATTGTGCAACTAATAGATGCTTTTGTCGAAGATCAGAACTCAAGTGTAGTTCTAAGTGTCACGGAAAGGCATTTAAATGGGCAAATTGTGACTAAATTTCTTTATTTTTTATAAATTTTTTATTAAATTAAATTTCAAAACAATATTTAAATAAAAAATTTCAATTTTATTAAATGACAATTGCATTTGGCAAAAAATAAAAAATTACATAAAACAATGTTAAATAATTTGCCAAGTCATTTTATATCCTGCCTAGTCAAAATTTAAAAATTTTAAAAAATAATGACTTTTTATGATTTGCCAATGTCATTTAATAAAATGACATATTTTATAAATTGACGGTAACATTGATAATTTTATTTGTTATTAAGTTATGGCCCATAACTTATGGGAATCTAAAATTTAAAATAAAACAATCTTTTAATCGAGGCCATTTTTTGAATAGAAAAAAACTCGAATAAAAAATTTTTTTTGCCTTAAATAAAAGCCTCGCGCTTCTATTTGAGTGAGCTTGTATTTGAGATATGGTAAGAGGATTGCTTATCAATAGAATTTTTTAAAAACTATGAAAGAAAACCAAATAATTAAACTTTCAACACCATCAAAAATCTTCAAATAAAATTAACAGGCATTGGATGTCCCTTAATACCAAAAAACTAATTAAAAATATTTAGCTAGTGGGAGACAAGAATCTTTAAGGGAATCTTATGTTTTTATTAGAAACAAATGTCAATGAACTATTCGAAAATCAACAAAAGAAGACCTGAAGAACGTAATTTAGAGTATCATAAGTGTTTATCAAGAATGAATATGACGAATTTAAAGAAACACATGGAAACGACTGCTACAGCTCAATAGAGCTCTGCTTGTAAATTTTTTCCAACGTTGCGTTATTTATACTATTACTATTAAACTTTCATTTTTAATAGAGTTTTTAAAAAATTTTCAATAGCAAGAAACGAAAAATATAATTCAAAATTCAATAAATATTTAGATAATTAAAAAGTTTTCAATTTTTTTCCACAGTTTTCATAAAATTTTTCACATTTTGAACCCTTAAAAAAGACAAAGTAAAATGTTTGCTCATTTTTCAATTTTCATTTGTGCATGTGTTTGAAAAAGGATCGTATCTTTAAAAATTCAGCGTGCAATCTATTGCGTATTTTAATTTTTTGAGCAAGAATTTTACTTTGCCTAAAAAAACACATTTTTTGTTGTCTCTTATGTAAATAAAAATTTTAAAAAATTTTTTTTTTGTTAGGTTACGAGTACAGCGTTAATTTGCGAGAAATACAGTAACTAAGGAACATTTATTTTTCCGGTAAAACTAGTACTTTACATTAAAATATTTAAAAATTCGTCGAAAAAAAAATTCCTTTTTACAACACAATTTAGAATTGAAATTTGCTAAAGTGATAGCAGTTAATAAATGAATGCATCAATCGTTTTTTTAATAGGAGCCTTAAATAGATCAAAATTTATATATACAACATTAAAAGCGTGTTTTTATATGAATAAGGAACTTGACATAGATATTTTTAATTTTAAAAAATAGTTTCGAAAATGGACCAATAGCAATAAACGTTAAGATAAACGAGATGCTTTTTACTGTATTCGAAATAATGTTTAAGAGGAATAATCTTCATTATCTGATATTTCATAGATGCACATATGAGGATAAGGTTGAAAAAAACATAAAAAAAGTTAGAAAAACATATATTCTAGGAGAAAAACATATCTTTTTTGTGAAGTGTCAAAATGGGAATAAAAACATAAATATTTATTTTTTAAAATTAAAAATTTGTTTTTTAATTTCAGTCAATAAAACATAAAACTTTTTCTAATAAAAATGAAAAGAAAAACTTTTAGGAATAATGCAAAAAAACATAAAAATTTAAAATTTTATGATGGATTATCTGAGAAAATGAATACCATAAATATCAAAAAAAGTCTACATTACGTTTATTCTATATAAATGACTGATACGTCTTTTTACTTGCTCTATTACATTAGTTGTGAAAGTACACTTATTAGAAAATTAAAAACTATTATTAAATTTTTTGTTAGTAGATAAGAATTGGTATTATACTTTTGTTAATTGTATGTTATCATTTAAATAAGGACTATTAGCAAAAATTATATGGTAATAAGAACAGAAATTCAATACTTGAACTAAGTCAAGAAGATTTAATGTGCCAACTATCTAAATTGAAGGGCAATACAAAGGTTTTGATATTTTTAAACAATTTTTCTTATCTCTTTTTCATTTTCGGATGAAATTTAAATAACCAAATAGTAAAAGATCATGGAATAGAATTTATACAATTACAGAAAAAAAACTTAATTTTTATTTAGGATAAAAATCTAGTTAATAAATAAGGGCTCATAAAAGGAATCAAGTAGTTGAATATCTCACAAAATTTGTTTAAAACTTAATAAAACAAATATGAATATAAATAAAAGAAAATGTATTAAAATTTCTGAAGCTATTTTGAGAAACCTAGAGGTTAGTTCCATATTTTGTAAATTTAGTTTTAGAAAAAAAATTCAATTAATTTTAACTTGAATTTTTCAAAATATATAGATTTCACAAAAAAAAGAAAAAATCAATTAAAAAAGTATGAGAAAATGAATTAATACCCATTTTTCATATATTGAATAAATAAATAAAAAATGGTAATGCTTTTAGTCTTGTTTTTTTTTTAGAAGCTAAGTTGTTACTAAAGGAAAAATAATTTCCTTTTTTAAAAATTATTTGTTTTTACAATTTTTAAAAAATATTGACTTAAGAATTTATTTGATGGAAACGTTTATTTTTAAATCAATGAGTGAAACTGTATTTTTATTAACCTTTTTTTATGTTTTGCCCATCAATCTTGACTTAACAAGTCTGAATTAACCCAATTCTAGCTAATCTAGACCTAGAATATATTTTTGAATTTTATTCTCAAGAAAAAAACAGCATAAATGTAAATTTGAAACATATCTTCACTAAAGACATTTCCTCTGAATACTTAAATTAACTAATTAAAACTTTTGAAAATATAAAGAACTGTTTTATACAATCAATATTTTTTTTTTAATAATACTTCATGTCTGAATTTGAATAAAGTCGTATGTCAAACGCACTAAAGCGTTACATACTAAAAATTAGTTAAGTAATACTTATTTTTCCAACTTAAATAAAGTAAACGGTACTTTTTGGTCGTTTTTTTTTAATTTTGTTCCTTTTTCAGGTATGCTTAATAACTAAAAATGAGGGAAATATAAAAATTATTTTTAAATAATAAAATCAAATACAATGCTGCTATGATACGATGAATTCACCATATTTTGTGTAAATTATGGTTAATTCACAATACTTTACCATATTAAACGTAAAAACGATAATTTAAAAGATAATAAATAATTAAGAAAAGTGTGTGTGATTTAACAAAATTGTGATTTATTTTAAAATAAAAAAAGTCTTCCTCGAATAAAATAGTGACACGAATAAAAAAGTGAAAAATGATTGATTAAACTAGATTATACTTTAAAAATTGACTAGATAATTACATAATCGCAAGAATTGATTAAGATCGATTACATTATTTTTTAAATTTTCCTGAAGATTTTGGTATTGTAAATCTTTTTCAATATCAATCGGCCTTCTTTTTGGTACTCACTTTCCCATCAAACGGCTTGTAAATTCAACTTAGACTCCGTTTTCTATTAACTTAAATATTTCAATAAGTTCATACGTTTCTGGATTGGCGGTTAACTGAAGTTTTTGATCAATTCGCTCAATTCAAAACTATTTTATTATAAAATAATGGAGTACATGTATTTAAAAAAAAAATTAATTTTTTAATTGCATAAAAATTTAAAATTTTTGAAATGAGCGAATCGAGCGAATTTATCAAAAACTTCAGCTTAACGGGATGGGCTTTAGTTATCCGATTGTTAAGCTTGTTGAGGAATCCTTTCACGTGATTATTTGTCCGTAAAAGTAAAAGCATGATTCCATATGATATGATATATGATATGTGTCCAAAAAGTATTATACATAGTTTTCGATCATAAGCGACATCTGATCTAAGTACCAAGATAAAAAATAGATGGAGTTGACTTGAATGTCCCGTCTGTATTGTTTTGTACGTCTGAGTATATCTAGTCAGACCGTTGTACAAAATTCAATAATTCGGTCAATATCGTTTGAATCAAATTAGACATATCTGTCTCAATTTTGGGCGCGAACATTATGTAGCTGTATGTCATCAGAGTTATGAACGGTATCTGGCTTAGTTTTCGGCGTTTTGAGTCATTTGAGTTTTCCTTGAATTAAAAAATGCTGTAACTGTTTCATGGTCAAGACCTTTTTTGCCAAGCTCGGTCATTTCTTCTTGTATTTTATTATAAACCGATTTTCCTCAATTTTTGCTCTTTTTACTGCTTTTTCTTCGGCTGCTTTACATACAAATTCAACATTAGAAATCTTGTCATGTGAATTATGATGAGCGTTAGTAAAACGGGCAAGATCGCCTACAGTTGTTACCGATGAGGAACATTTTCTATTTTTACAAAGCCAATATACAAATCCATTTTTATTTTTCATCTTGTATACGTAGATATATTTACCAATTTATACAATATCTCGACCTTGTTTCGTTTTTTGTTTCGAAAAAGGTATTGTAAAAGTGTCAACTTCAAATAAATCTGACTCAGATTCACACTCCATTTTTAGACACTAAAAATTTTTTATCACACTTTTCAAGAAAAAAATGATATATCAAGAAAATAAACTTTTTAAAATTAATTAAAAGCTTGACAATTAATTCAAAAACAATCTTAAATAAATTAGATATTTAACTTTACTAAAAACTTTCAAAAATAAAATAAAATATTAATTTAGCAGCATTTTGCCATTTGGTTATGGCTTCCCCTAATAGACTTTCAAAATAATTTTTCGCATTAATTTACAAAAGAATGAGAAAGAGGAGTTCAAAACTTTTCCATTTTGCGCTTACGAATATGTTACTATTTACTTGCAGCTTTATGCTGACTTTTCAATAACTTTTATTGCTGTCCTTACTAGGAAAAAAATTCGTGACAAAATTAAAAAAAAATAACTAAAAAAAGTGTGTTAAAACATTGAGTGCATTAAAAAATTTTTTTGAGTCTACGAATAACTTTTTTAAGTGTATGATTCAGTAAATTGAGTGTGTGGAAACAATATTCCCAAAATCAAAATAAAATATTTAAAAAGATAAAATGATTAAACTTAAAATTTACCTTATTCTATTCAATTCTTAATACATAGCAAATTAAATCTAAAATTTGTTTAGCTTTGCTCAGTTTTTGAATTAGACTGTTTTAAAACTGCAGATCTTCAAAATAAAAACAAAAAAAATGCATTTTGATTTATACCATAGTTTTTCAATTTTTTTCTTAATTTTGCATTGAAAATAGCATATTTTTCCTACTAATGCATTCACATATATCTAAATGAAAATGTCTTTAAATTAAAAAAAATACTAAGCATCAAGTAAATTTAGCTATTTCAAGACTCGCTTAATACTTTGCGGAAAATATCCAATTTAATAGCCCTTTTTCAGAATAAAAATAATTTTAATTTAATTTAAATTTGATTTTAATTTGATTTTAGAGTTGACAAAAAATGGGTAGAGTACCATTTGTCTATAATAAAACCTACTCGACTCCACGTCGTCCATACGAAAAAGAGCGTCTAGATCAAGAATTGAAATTGATCGGTCAATTCGGTTTGAGAAACAAACACGAAGTATGGAGAGTACGTTACACGTTGGCCAAAATCCGTAAAGCTGCCAGAGATTTGTTGACTTTAGAAGAAAGAGATCCAAAACGTTTATTCGAGGGTAATGCCTTGTTGAGACGTTTAGTTCGTATTGGTGTATTAGATGAAGGCAAAATGAAACTCGATTACGTTTTAGGTTTAAAAGTCGAAGACTTTTTACAAAGACGTTTACAAACTCAAGTATTCAACAGTGGTCTAGCTAAATCTATCCATCACGCTCGTGTTTTGATCCGTCAAAGACACATCAGGTAAAAAACAAAACAAAAAGTTTTTTTTTAAATTAATTGTTTTTCCTTCTTAAACTTATTAAAATTCTCTAGAAGCCGGTCTATTATGGTAGATATTATATATAATAGATTGGATGGGCCACTTGAACATTGTTTACAATGTTCTACGTCCATCATGCTCAATATTTTTAAAATCAATTTTTTATTGATAACCTAATCGAGGTAAATTTTTTAACAAACAAACAAAAAAATTCTCCTTTTTATTTTTGTCCTGTGATGATAGAAATCGCCGTTTACCTGTATGAAATTTCTATGATTTCAAAAATAAACTTTTAAAAAATACTGAGGGCGAAAATTTAAAAAAAAAATTTAAGATTTTCCTGAAAAAATTCAATTCAAATTTTTATTTAATAATTTTTTTAAAAATTTTCAGAGTAAGAAAACAAGTCGTTAATATCCCATCATTCGTTGTAAGATTAGATTCACAAAAACACATTGAATTTTCATTGCAATCACCATTTGGTGGTGGTAGACCAGGTAACTATTTTTTTATTTTTAATAAAATTGAGATTTTTTTCTAATTTTTACCATAATGTCCTTTGATGATCAAATCGCCGTTTACCTGTATGAAATTTTTTGTGATTTCAAACACTAATTTTTAAAAAATTAAAACTGAGGGCGTTTTTATAAAATGAAATAGAAATTCTCAAATCGATTTTTAAATATAATATTTTATATTTTTCTTTTCTCTAAAGGTCGTGTAAAACGAAGAAATGCCAAGAGAGCTGCTGGTGGTGATGCTGCTGCTGAAGATGACGAATAGACGATTCGATATTTGTCTATTTTGTCTGAATGTTTTTAAATTAAATTAAAAATAAATCAGCCAGAATAAATAAAAATAATGTCAAAAAAAATTTTTTTATTTCATTTATTTCTACTTATTCCTTATGATGCGAAGTATAAACCATTTAATCACTGCTTTTTTATAAAAAAGATCCATTACCTTATAAGAATCTTCATAACTTAAGAAAATGCTTCTTAAAACGCTTAGTCTAAGAATAAAGAATTTAAGAACCACTGAATCCCATTCATTTAGTTCAAAACAAAAATCTTATTTTGAACTAAAATCAAAGGCTATTTTTTCTGAGAAAAAATTTTTAGAAAAATATTTCGGAGATAGATAGAGGAATTTAAATTCTTAACAAAAAAATTTGAAATTTATCGATTCTTGCGGTTTAAATACATGCATTTTGAGGCTTATCTTTAATAAATAGTGACCTCTTTAAAAAAAAAAAAATTAAATTTAATTTTGAAGCTTCATTTAACAACCCTAAGTAAGTCCTAGCATTAAAGGGGACCAGTATCAGTACAGTACCAGTATCTAAATGTTCAATACTGAAATTAATATACATTATTTTAATGAAGTTTTTTTTTTATACTCCAATAGTTTGGCTTTTAATGCTAATTAAAGTTAAAATTGAGCATAACATTAAAAAGAATAAACCAAACTGTAATGGTTGATTTGTTTCTTATTAAAAGATTAATTTTTGTCAATAAAATTTTCGATTTCATCAGACTAAAGAGATAAGAATTTTGCAATCAAAGTCAAAATCGGTGGGGTCAAATTGGCAACTTTTTTTTCAATTAGAGTTTTTAGAAATTATTTAAATGCGATATTAATTTACTATGTAATAATTAAAATTTTAATAGCGCAATTTAAATAAAAAAAGTTTAATTGAAAAAAAAACTTGCCAATTGACCCCTAATTAAAATACTATGGATTTCGACGAATTAAATGTTTTTTTTTATTATAATTTCAAAAATATACTCTGATTTTAAAAATTAGTGTAATAAAAGGCGAAAATTGTCCTTCATGTATTGAAATCTAGGCTAAATTATTATATTTTATCGATTCGATATTCCTTGGAACATCAAAGATCCTGATTTTTCGTTAAATTACGTAATTGCTCGATTTTTAAGATATGTCATAAAAGGAGAGTATTCGATTTTTATGACAGGGTGTTATAATATTAAAGGGATTATACAGTGACATGTCCTTATTTTTAATAATGACATGTCATAAAAATCGAGCATATATTATCTTTTTTAACCTCAAGTTTTATCCATTAGTTTAAAGGGTCGATATAGTCCGATTCTTTATAGTTATATCTAGATTCTTGATAAATTGTTCATTTACATTTGAAATAGTTGCATCTTTCAATATGACTCTGAATCTCGTCTCTTTCTATTTCTATTTTATTAAAGCCGGGGAATTAAAGGCCTTTTCTTTATTTTGATTCGATAATTTTTCATCGAGTTAAACTTTCATCGTCTGAAAACAGCATCTTTTTCATCAGAACAAATCAATTGTGTGTAAAATGCATCACGTAAAATCTCATGAATCTTGTGGGCAGTCATATGGCGGACACAATTTTTTTTAACCTTTTTTTTTATTGTGAATTATATTTTAAGAAATTTTTAAAATTTTTTTACTATTAAAAACAGTTTTTTTTTAATAATTATCGCAGAAAAACTTAATGGGTCATATTGACACCAACGGTTAAGTATATTTTTTTTCTTTTACGGAAAAATTTAATATTTCTTCTTGGCAACTATAATTTATTTTTGCATTTTGATTATATAAATTCAAAAAATAAAAAAAAATCAGAGAAAAATGTTTGAATTAAAATCATTTAAAGTGTCAATTTGACCCATCGGTATTTTGAGTGTTAATAACAGGGTCGGCGCCAGGCTAAAATTCTAGGTGGTGCTAAGTATCCCGATGACCTGGGTCATTTATCCCCCCCCCCCCGAAAAAAAAGATAAAGTCCTTTTTTCATTCCCTTGAACAACTATCGTCACCCCCTTCCCTTAAAAAAGCAATGATTTTTATACCTTTATTTTAAATGGTTCTCTTTATTTTAGCGTAGATATTTACCGTATTTACCCGGATTTGATAATAATTCGAATTATTTCTTTGATAAATAAGAATTAGAAGAAATATTCTTAGTATTTTCTAAGGTAGTTCGAATCATTTTCCAATTGTTTCTTTTATTTGAGTTATTTTTTGAAAAAAAAATCATTCGATTAGAAGAATTTATTTGATAAACCGGTATATTCTTAATTTCGAGTAAATACGGTAGCATCAGAAATATCCTTTCTAATTATTGAACAAAGTAAAGAAATTTTTCAAAGAAAAGAAAGAATATATAGCTGGTTAATTATATTGTTTTTTGTTAAATTTAGAGGATTTTTATTTTTCATTTAACCGATGAGAAAATTAAACCGTCGATTTTTATGTATTTTGTTTGATTTGTATTTTTACAAACCCATATCTCAGTTAACAAAAAAGCAATAATTAAAAAAGAATAAATAAAAAAAAAGCTGATTTTAAAAACCTAGGTGGTGCTGAAGCACTTTTAGCCTCCATGTAGCGCCGGCCCTGGTTAATAAGCTAACAGTTCTTAAGTTAGAGCGTGAAAAGCTATTATGGGCAAGTTTTACGGTTGAATTAATGTCGGATGTATAAGCTCAACAAGATTTTTGATATTTTAGTTTTTTTTTTGAAAGATCAAATGAATTTTAAAAATAAATATTTAAAAAATTTATTTCTAAAAATAACCAAATTACAATTAGTCATACGAAAAAAAAACATCGAAGAAAGTTTTCAAAAAATTTCAAGGAATTTGATTCTAAATTATAAAAAAAAAACATAAATTTCCAAAAAAATGAAGAAAAAAATGGAAAAATTAACTCATTCTTTAAAGACATAAAATCATTTTCTTTTTCAAAAAATTGGAATTTATGAATCAGGAAAGAAAAAAAGTATATTTGAAGAGGATGAGCAACTAATAACAGATAAAGGTATTTTAGTCTATCAACAAAAATTTATTTTGAGTTTTTTGAAATTTTATTATTTAAAAATATTAAAAAAAAAACAGCTTAAGGTTCTGACTTTTTGAAAGTTATTTGAAATAAAATAAAATTTTCCAATATTAGGATATTACTTTGAGGCATTTGTTTGAAATAAATTGATAAAGTTTTTATAATACAAAAAAAAAATTAAAGAGAGCAAAGAAAAAAAATAAAAATTTAAATGGGTTTTAAAATCTAAACTCAAGCTAAGTGGGGTAAAGGAATAAAGAAAGCAGTCACAAAAAAAACAGCATTCAAATGAATAAAAATTAAGTTTAAATGAAAATTCTTTGGAAAAAAAAAGCTTAATTTTTTTTTGATTTTTTTGAATTTTTTAAATTTTTTTGGGTTTTTAAAAGTTTTTTTTTTAAAGATAAAAAGAAAAGTTTCTAAATTTAAAAATTTTAAACAAAATAGCATTCAATTTTAAGGAAATAGGCTTTTAAAAAAAAAATTGAATTTCGTCGATGGTTTATTGAATATTGTAAACCATTGACAAAATGTCATCATTCTGTGGAACTTCTTTTGAGTCTGGTGGTACGACTGAGAAACCCAAGAACATAAAAACTCTCATCAATGCTTGTCTATCTGGTCTGTTACGCTTGAAACAAACAAATACTTTTTCGCATTCTAGTTTTTCTTCGGCGAATTCAAGCAATGAAATAAATGAATCACGTGAGCCTTCAGGTAAAATACTAACTGGTACATCTACATAGAGAGTACCGTTAACTAATAAAGTTTTCCATTCGACTTCTTTGGCATGACTTAGTGGACATTTGAAACTAAGTAGTAAAGAGTCTGGATTATCTGCTATTTCATCAAAATCGATAAATTCAGAAGAATTTCTTTGATTAATACTTGAATTTTCATTTAAACTGCATGTTGATTCGGATGAATCTGCTGATGTTGACGAGTCTGATGATGAAGACGATTGCTTTCTGAATTTATGCATCGATGACGGTGTTGTTACTGTCGATTTTCTATGCGGCATAATAAATTTATTTAAATTACCCACACTGCCGCTGATTATGCCGCCTTCTGAATTAACACACAATACATCATCATCATCGTCATGATTTTGTATTGAGTGTTTATCAGCAGTGCTTGAAAGTTTAGATTGAGCAGCGTGGGTCACATCAGGAATAGTACTGAGGCCCGGTAGCGAGACGAATACATAAATGTTTTGGTCTAAATTAAAAGATAATATTTAAATAAATAAATTAATAAAATATGTTTTTGTTAAGACCCCAAAATTAACCATTTTTTAAGAATTTCTAATTAAAAAACAACAGGATCAAATACACGAATTAAGATTGCTTCGAAAAAAAATCAAGAAAAAAAAATTTAAGAAGCATCGTCTAACACTGCTTAAGCAGACTTAACTCGCTTTGAACACTTGCTTTAAATAAAGAGTTATTTTATTTCTTGTTAAGAGAATTTCTAAATAATTCTTTTTGATCTCAATTTTAATATTTTAAAAGCCTATTCTTAAATAAAAGATTGATTTTTTAGGTGATTGTTCAAGATGTTAAGATATGAGTTTAAGTAAAGTTCTAATTAAAAAAACTTACTGGGAAATCATTGAGCTCTCAATAGTTGGCAATTCAAGTGACAATGAATCTTAAAAAAAAACAAAAAAATTAAATAGACTTAAAAAAATAATCTAAAATTTAAAATTATTACTTGAAATTGATTTAAAAATACTACTATTATAATTGCTATTCAAATTAATCATTTTTACACAATATTTATAAAAACGTTTTGATCAAAAAGAAATTCGGATTTGTTTAATTTAAGCAAAAAAATAAAAAAGATTCAAACGACCAATAAATTGAAATGTATCGTAAAATCAAAAGTCCAAATGTGGCAAGTGTCCGTTTAAAACAAATTTACGTTTGGTTGAAACTAACTTTCGTTTAGCTTTCTGCCTTTGTTTTTTGTTTGTTACAACAAAAATAAATCGATTAATAGTGAAAAATTGTTAAGAAAAAAAAGCTTCTTTCTCTTTTTCCCCTCTATGGTGCCGGATTAAATTGGTATATTCCGATAAGAATATGGATTTTGTTTAGGGCAGTTATTTATGGTTTTGTGTTTATTAGCAAACGAAAATGTACGTAAACGCTTATTTTTTGTCAACAAAAGTTTCCGTAACTATTTAATTATTAACGTTGTTTTTTTACGTTTCTTTTTTTTATTACTTAATTCGTTATAAGCCGCTATTGTGCCGGTTTTAAACTGGACTCTTCAATACAAACAACAAATTTTGTGTCTAATTGTTTAAATTTAGATTTTAGAAATTCAAAAAATTTCTTAGTAACTTTGGGTTTTCTAAAAAAAAAAGAATTTTTTAAAATTTTTTATAAGTTATAAAAATGCGCAATTTTAAAAAACTTTTAGCTTAAATAAGTAAAAAAAGAAAAAACTATTGAAATTTGGCTATAGGTAATCTTTAATTTTTAGCAACAAAAAAAATTCAAATGCAAATTAATAACTGCTCTGGCTTTTGTGCAGCTTTTTTATATAGCTTGAAAAAAAAAGCATTAGAAAATCGATTGCAACTAAGTTTTTTTTTTTATTAAATATCGAGCTATATCAACAATATAGAAATTATTTTTTTCAAAAAAAAAATGAGGTTATGAGTCTTCGTTGTTTCTATTTTAATTTTTTTTTGTTGCTTGAAATTCAAAAAGGAATACATAGTTTTCAGAAATTATAATAAATTATTAAAGAAAGCAAATAGGGAACATCAACCTCCCTAAAATATGATATTGCAAGAAAGTGATCGCGTGTTCTCTTTCTCTTTTTCTCTCTCTTGGTATAATTCGTAATTATTTATGATTTTTTAGTTTGTTACCTAAATGTTACCACATGTTATAATTGTCTAGTATTGATTTTTTTATCTTAATCCCTAATTGATACCTTAGGTACTAAGCTTTGACATTTAATTATCAGGAAGTTTCTGATTTTTGTTATTATAGGAAACAATTAAACAAAAAAAAAATAAAATCCGGAAAATTCGAAATAATTAAACGTTACAGCATGATGTTTGAGACATGATCTAAACACATGACTCCTCTTACATAATCTAATTTTGAATGATCTTAACAAATTTAAAGAAAAAAAATTTTTTTTTTATTTTTTAAATTTGAAATATTTAATTTTTTATTTTAGCTTTTACAAGTTTAAAAATTTATAGAAATATTTTTTTTTATTTCTAGAAAGCTCTGACACAAAGGGTCCTATAAATTTTAATATTTTATTTTATTTTTGTCTTAGCATTTGAAAGCACACACACATATTTATACTTAAATCCTAATCATAAATAAAATTTTTTTTTTTTAAACAAATAAAAATTTTGATTTCATAAAATTAACTTTGTGTGATTTTAAATTTCGTTGTTTAATTTTTGTTTCAAGTTGAAATGAAAATGAAACACTTTTTACGTTTTATAATAACCAAAAAGCAAAAGGACTCTTATCTTATCAATACCATAAAATCAAAAAAGATAAACTTATCTTTCAAAAGAATGCTTAAATGGTGACTTATCTTAATTCACTTTTCTAGAATGCTTACGAAACATTCATCATCATCATGTTTATGGCATGATTTAAACTTCAGAATATGCTTATCTACTAATTGCCAAGCTTAGCAATTCTTGAAAAAAAAATACCTTAGAAATAAATGTTATATAATTGCCGCAAGTTATTATCTTAATAACTTTGAAATGTTTTTTTCTTTTAAATTTATTACCGTCTAATAGAAGAAACAAAAAAAAAGCATTTTATTTATACTTAATAAATAAATAGTTTGAAACTTAATCAGAATTTTTCTAAATTATATAATTATTTTAATTTCGCATTTAAGACAAATAGCTTTTTGAGCATTTAGTTTCTGACTGCGTAAATTAAGATAATCGATTTTGAATGATTCATGTAGGCCTTATTTGCTTAACATAAAAATTTTATTTGATGATAATACTTTACCATGAAAAACACTTAAGTAAACACACACCTATTTTTAACTGATAAATAAATAAAACAGGCTTACTTGGCTTATGGTAAACCAAGTAACAAAAACAATTACACTTGTAAAGTATTCACGTCTTATCAAGAAATTGAAATTAGAAACTAGCGATATGAGCTTAAGGCGCTTTAAAGTTAAAGAAACTAATAAAATCTTTTTTTTTGTAAGAAATTCAATCTTTGAAAATTTAATTTATGTAATTTAAAAAAATATGAAGCCAAACATAAGATAATTAAATTAGATTTATAGCATCATGAAAACTTATTATTTTTTCTTTTGGGAGGTTCCATTTTATTTAAATATTTTTTTTATGAGAAGTTAAAGTCTTCATTAAAAAATGTATACTTAGATTTTTTTTTCATTTAAAGTTTATTTTGATTTTACATAAAATTCTTAGACATAGAAAAGCTTTCATAGACAAAATTGCTTTTCTTTTTTTATTTAATGATTATGCTTTCTTACTTAAATTTATTTTTCTTAAACAAAAAATGTTTTTCTTTTTCTATTCACCCAAACCAACGAGTCATATTGATTTCGTAACTTTTACTCAGAATTTTGAAATTATTTCCTTTATTTATTTTTACAGGCTTTACAAAAAAAAATATTTCGATCCGATTCTAATTCTCATTTTTATTCCCTTCTTCTTCTTCTTCTTCTTCTACAGTGGATCTTATATAAATGTAACGTCAACCGTAACTTTTGACCGTAACCGTAACCATAGCTCAAACATCTTAAAATTGAAAATTAAGTCGAATTAACATGGGTTACGGTTACAGTCAAAAATTACGGTTGACGGTTGACGTTACATTTATATAAGAACCAGTGTATGTTAAATACTGCCAAGTTATGTCATCGAGGAAATATCTTATTTTTGTTTAAAATTGAAATCCTTAAAGATTGTTGAGAAAATTTCGAAAAAAATAAGATTTAAAAATTACTATATTTCCCTGTTTTTTGGTTGTATGAAGAAAAATAGATCAATCAAAAAATGATTAGTAATAGGAGATCCCATTATCAAGCTGTTAATTTATCTAAAAGGAAATAATGGGAAAAACAAGGAAAATTTGAAAATAAAATTAAAAATAAAAATAATAGAAAAAAATTATAACATTTCAAATTTAAAACGTAAAGTGCAAGAAATTCAAAACCAAAGTGCTATCTGAATTTCATATTTTCGACTCAAAATTCGTAATCTACGTCCTAAAAAAACCCAGAAAAAAATTTTTTTTAGGGGGGGTAAAAAAAAAAAATTTTACACCCAGGGGTCCAAAAAAAACTGATCCTTTATAGAGTTGTTGCTCTTTAAGACACAAAAACTCAAAAATGGGACTAAAATATATGAAAAAAGTATATATATTCTGAAAGAGCATAAAATTTTCTACAATTTAGTAAAATAAAAAAAAATTAAAAAAGGGTGTGGCGACTTTGAAAATCAAATTTTATGCTCTTTCAGAATATATATACTTTTTTCATATATTTTAGTCCCATTTTTGAGTTTTTGTGTCTTAAAGAGCAACAACTCTATAAAGGATCAGTTTTTTTTGGACCCCTGGGTGTAAAATTTTTTTTTTTTACCCCCCCTAAAAAAAATTTTTTTCTGGGTTTTTTTAGGACGTAGATTACGAATTTTGAGTCGAAAATATGAAATTCAGATAGCACTTTGGTTTTGAATTTCTTGCACTTTAAAATTATTAATGGGGTATTTTTGCAATTTTATGTAATTCTATTATTTTTATTTTTAATTTTATTTTAAAATTTTTCTTGTTTTTCCCATTATTTCCTTTTAGATAAATTAACAGCTTGATAATGGTAACTTCGTTTTACCGAAACGTCGCGAATTGTTAATTAAGTTTTTCCTAATTATAAATTTTTCATTTTTATTTATTTGATTAATTTTAATCGTGTATAATGTTGAAATTTAATAGGAGATCACCATAAATTAATCTTACAACTTTAATTTTAATTAGACCCAATAGAGATTGATTCGAATCAAACTCAACATGAGTTAGAAATTTAAAGTCAAAAGAAAATTGAATTTGAAAAATGTCCTCTAAACTTTTATTGATTTCATATGATATAGGATAGAGGACATTAAGATATTTAAATTAATTATAAGTCGTACTTTTAATTATTTAAGTTAAAAGCACATATTTTTGAATTGTCCTAACATTTCGAAAACAAGATTTTGCTTTGAGGATAAAACATAAAGCAAGCTAAATTAACAATATTTAAAGATTCTCCTTTTGGTTATGAATCTTTGCGATCTGGATATAATATTTGTATTTCGCGTATTTGATCTTTTTTCTCAATAATTTATTTGTTTCTTTTTGCCTCATAAAGTTCTAATGCATTTTTTTTTACTATACTGTCACTGTTTAAATAACAACATTAAAACTGATTTTCTATGTAAAATAGTTTATTTTTTTTAATGGAAAATCATAACTAGAGGAGTCCTTTTTTTTAATTTTTTGGAAATGAAGCCTTATCAATATAAGCAAATTTCTTTTTTAATTCTTCAACACAGTTCTATTTAAAAATACACATTGCAATGAATAGGTTTTGATTTTTATGCTTTTTGATGCATGGAAATTTGATTAAAAATTTATAATCAATAATTTTTATTAGAAAAAATTTTAAAAAAATTTCCTGAATTTTAAAATAAAGAAAACTCTATTTCTGCAGAAAAAAACTTCTAATTTACCTATTTGAAAAGATTAATTTTACCAAACAAACATCAACGTTAGTCATCCAGTTAAACTTCCGAGGAATAATTAAAAGATTTTAAATCATTAAATTTTTTAACATCTAAACTATCCGAAGAAATTTCACGAAAATTAATTTTTGGTCGTTGTAAATGGTCATAATTGTACAAAATCAAGACTTGATTTTTGAAAATTTGATAAAAAAAAATCTTTAAAAAAAAAATTTGAAATTGAAAATTTTTTTATTAAATTTGCAACTTATTTATATCCATAAAAAATAATAAGCTTAAAAATGAAATTTCTTTAATTTAAAAAATCGCTTCGGAGATTCTTAATTAAGAAATGAATTTTAGAAAAAAAGGTAATTAAAAGTTAAAAAAAAATTAAATGCGAAGTTCGAAATATTTGATTCTTTTTTAAAAGTTAACAAAAACAAATTCTACTTTAGCACGTCACGTGACATAAAACAAATTTCAATCAAACTAATGTAACAAAAGTCTGTTAATTACAATACTTTTTTAAAAACTAAAATCTATTTAGAAAAAAAAACACTTTGTTAGATGAGAATCGAATTTATTTTTGAAATTCTAAAAAATTTATTTTAAACATAAAGAGCTTTCTTAAAGAAAGAGCAGATTAGCTTAGACATTTTTAATATTGATTAAATTCTTCCTTAAGATCGGAATGTAAAATTTTTAAAACAAAAAAAAATAAGTGACTTATTTGCATGTTAAAAATTTGAGACATCAATAAAATGGTTCTTTATTTTTTGGGATTGACGTCAATCGTTTCATAAATATTCAGTTACATCAATTTTTTCCTGCTTGAGTTAATAGAATTTTAATAAAAAATTTTAATTGTTGTTTCTATGTTGACATAAAGATTTTTTTAATTTCAATATACAAGCTTGTTTTTTCAAAACTGCTTAAACCTAGAATTTAGATGCTTAAGCTTATGCTTTTTTTTTGTGTCTTTTCTTTATTTTAAGGAAAGGCAGACATAATACAAGAAGTGAAATTGTCTTTAAAAATATAATTTATACATTTTATACTTATTTTATTTAAAATTGATTACTTAACAGTATCCAAAAAGCCGTAGTGTTACGTATATCTAAATGCTAATCTGTGAAAAAATAATGATTTGAATTTAAATATTTAGAAAAGATTATTTGATTTATCTGATAGTTTGCTGACGCATGTGCTTCTATTTTTAAAAGAAAATAAATACTTTTTGGAGAAAAAAAACAATTAATTTTTATTCGAACATTAATGCTAGACTTGATTCTAGAATTTAGAAAAACAAATCAATAAATGGAAGAAAAGGAGTCTTTATCAAAAAATTAGCTTTAAACACTCATTTATTGAGTATAAAATTCAAATACTTAAAATAACTTGATGATTTTTAAGTACTTGATCATTTATAAGACACATGATGTTTCAACAAAAAATAAAGGAAAATTTACCTTCAAAAGTTGAAAATTAAGAAAAATTTTTTTAATAATATTTTATGTCTGAGCATATGAAAGCAGTGCTTTCTTTTTCAAAAAAAGAACAAAAATATTCATAAGAAGAAATAAACTTTTATTTCACAGAAAAATGTTTTGGTACACTTTACCTGAAAAAAACTTTTTGAGGTCATTTTTTAATATATATGTTATTTTAAACTATTTAAGTTAGTATTAATTGCTATAAAAATGTTATAGATTTTTTGCAAAAGGCTCTTTTAATCTACATCTCAAAAAGATTACCTTGAGCTTTTTTGAACAAAAGCATTTTGAAATTTATTAAATATATGAAATCTTAATCCTTAAACCAATTATTGGAGTTCTAAAACGTTTCAAATTTCTTTTATGTTATAAGATTTTCATCAATAAAGCTTTTAAAATAACTAGGATATTTTGAGTTATGAAATATGTTTACTTATTATAAAGATTTCGATTAGACACAATTTTTTTTTGTTGAAAAAATAACTTCAAAAGTAAGCCAACCAGAAATATAAAAATATTGTCAGAGTGAATCTCAAAAATTTTAGGATCAAAGATTTCTGATGATATCAGTAGTGCTAGGACCCACTCAAACGTCTAAAAAAATTATTAGTGTCTTTAAGTTGGTAGGAAGTGCTTGGAACAAAATTAATTGTAACCATTTTTATTTTATTATTTTAGAATAATGTGTTTATATTTAATTAGTTGATGTCACTAATAGCACTAAATATTTGATTGATCAAAAAAAAGGCAATTCTTTCAATAGTTTATTTCGATTAAAATTAAATTTTTTTCCGTTTCATCCATTTTTACAAAATTCAAAATCTAAAGGCCAAAAACCCCAAAAAAAATCTATAAAATAAAATGATAAAATGAAAAATCAACCATTAAATATGCTCACCGAGCTTGTTTTTTGATTTTCTTGAAATTAAACTTTAGATCGATAAATACCAAAACTAATCCTTTAGTTTAAAATCAATTTTTCGATTGTCTAGAACCCGTTCTTTGTGCTGGATTGTAAATTTGAATTGATGGTCTATCTTTATTTCTAACTGGTTTTTGACCATCTCTTTCACCTTGATCTTTTTGTTTATCCTCTTTGGATTTTGAATCATTAGTCGATTGGGGTTTATTCGAAGGTGGGTTTTTTTCTTTAAACGACCTATCGTCATAATTTTTTTGAGCAGAATTTCTCGATGAAGAACCATAATTTCCTCCTGAATTACGATTTCCGTACCCTCCTTTATTTTGAAAGCTATTTTGACTACTTGTCGATGAACTTGGTCTATTGTCCTTGTTATCTTTGATTTGCTGAGAATTTTTAGAAGGAGTATTTGACTTTTCAATTTCAGTTTTGTTTGAGCCTGATGCTTGACTTTGCTGTTGACCTGAACCCTTATTTAATACTTCCGATTTGAATTCAGATTTTGGAGCCAGTGTTATTTTTGGTTGCGATGACGAACTTGTTTTTTGAGAAGTAGAAGAATTAGATTGATTTTTACTTGTCGATTCATAGTCTTTGGATTTATAACTAGATCCGTAGTAATAATCGTCTCTTCTTTTAGATCCATAACCGCCACCACCACCACCACCGTAACGTTTCTCATCATCTCGGTCTCTTTCTCTGTCTCTTCTACGATTGCCTCTATCACGATCTCTGTCTCTCTATTAGAAAAAAAAATCAAATATTGCTTAAAAATATTATAAAAGTACTCTTTTTTGAAATAAGAATTTGCTTTAAATTTTGATTGTTTTTACATAATCAAAAAAGAATAATGATCGTTTCTCTCTGAGAGTCTATTTTTAATAATTGACTATTGCGAAGAATAGTCAAAATTAATTCTTATTGAAATAAATCAAAATTCTTTTGAAAAATTCAGGTTATTATTTGTCTAGTTCCAATAATTTTTAAAATTAAAATTAACACTTTAAAATCTGAATGATAGTTCCTTATGAATAATAAGATTCGAGCGCAGTTATTTTTTATATTTACTTTTTAAAAGAATTTTTTTACCAGTAATTTACCAGCAAACAAATTTTCTGATTAAAAGTCATTTCATTCTGAAATTTTTCTAAATTAATTTAGAAATAAATCAAATAGAAAAAATCATTTAAAAACAAATGCCAAAATCGAATACCTGAAAATTGACATAATACCTTAATTCGGTCCCTAGAGCTGTTCTTTAAAAAATTCGAATAAGAATATTTGAAAATACTAAATGATATCTTACATCTTTTCCAGATCGTTTATCCTCTTTTTTCTTTTTCAAATATTCCAACAGCGGTGTCATTACTTTCGGTGCAGAATAAGGTCCAACATTTTCTTTTTCTTTTTGTTCTAATTCTTCTAAAATAGCCTCACATGATGGAAGTTGGTTACCGGTAGGCTTGCCAAAATTTTCCAAAAATTTTTGATAATCCGTATCATCTTCAATAGTATTGCATTTAAAGTCTTTTTTTGGTGGATTCTTAGGGTCAAATTTATATCTTCGTTGATACGGTGCGTATTCAACTATAGCTGGATATTCATTTGATTTCGAATCAACAAAAACATAATTATCAAAACGATCTCTAAAATTAAACACATCTTGATGATTTTTGAAGCATATATATGCTCTACAAAATGCATAAGCCCCTAAACTTAAATCAGCATTACAATAATAAAAATAATCATATTCTGGTAATGGTGATACAATGTCTAAAAATTGCTCCTTAGTCAAAGTAGGTGGTAACCTACGAATTACAATTTTTTTTACCACATTATCATTGGGCTTTTCAGAATCGGTTTTAGGTACAGAACCTGACGTCATTATTAAAATACTTGCAAAAAAAAAAAGAAATATTTCAATTTTAATGAAAAATGAAAAAAAAATTAAAATTATATTTATAGATCCTTGAATATGAAATTTTTAAATTCAAAATTTAAGTTAAATTTGCATTTTTTTCTTTTAAAATTGTGAAATCAAAAAGATTATTCTTTTTGAATTTTATTTTATGAAAAAAAAAAAATTCTAAATTGAAATTATTTTCTTGTTTTAAAACACGTTTTAAATTATTTGAAATGGCTGACGACGAACAAGAAACCTATAAACTATGGAAAATTAGAAAAACAGCTCTTACATTGTGTCATGATCGTGGATATTTAGTTACATCTGATGAATTGGAACAAACTTTAGAACAATTTAAACAAGCATATGGTGACAAACCAAGTCAAGGTGAACCAAGTAGATCACGATTAACACTTTTGGTCTCACATACTGTTGATACTGCTGATCAATTTTACGTTTTCTTTTGTGAGGAGAAAAAAATTGGTCAAAAAACTTTGGAAAATTATGTTCGAAAAATGGAAGAACAAAACATTTCTAGAGCTATTGTTGTCGTGCAAGACGGCCTAACTCCTAGTGCTAAAAAATTAATTGAGAATCTTAAGCCGAATGTTATTATAGAGCCATTTATGGAAGCTGAGTTAATGATTAATATAACGAACCATTTTGTAAGAAAATTGTAAAATCTAACTCTCAAAGATATTTTCTAATAATTATTTTTTTTTTACAGTTGGTTCCTCAACATGTATTACTAACTGCTGATGAGAAAAAGGAGCTTTTGATTAGATAGTATGTCATACTTCCTTATTGTGATAATTCTACTTGATATTTTTATTAATTTTTGTTTTTAAAAGTAAATTAAAGGAAAATCAACTTCCTAGAATAAGACAAGATGATCCAATAGCAAGATATTTCGGTTTAAAAAAAGGACAAGTATGTTTTGAAATTTTTAATGGCTTTGTTTTTCAAGTTTAAATTTTTTTTATTATGTAAAGGTTGTTAGAATTATTCGTACATCAGAAACAGCAGGTCGATATGTAACTTATCGTTTGGTTTGCTAAAATAAAAAATTTTCTTTTTTCTTTATTAAAACAATATGGTTATATTTGTAAAAAATAAAAATATTTCATAAATTTTTTGAATTTTGTTCGTTTTTTTTTTCGAATAAAAATATGAAAAGTGTTGAGTATTCTGTGTGAAAAAAATTGAATCTAAGAGAACATGTTTGGCTCTTGTACAATTCTTTATTTTACAAGTAAAATTCCGGTCTCTCATTTCATTTTATTGCTCATTTCTGAAAAATCAAGAACTTTCATGAAATTATATTCATTTTTAGTAATTTTTGATGTATCTAAATCTGGTAAATCGAGTTAGATTTTCTAAATCTAAACTGTTCTATTAGCGCCTTAATCTTAAAAAACGTAAGAAAATTTCAATGATGAAAAAAGTTTGAACAATTTTTTAATTGCCAAAAGTAATAGCTATGCAGAGTGATCTTTGCGGTAAAAAAAGAAATAAGAAAATTGACAAAAAACTTTTATGATGCCTATTTAACTCATGACTAATGTTTTTTACGACTTAAGATATCTGCCGTTTTCTATTAATTTTTAATTATGATTTTAAAATAGAACGTAAATTTGAATTTCTTATTTATTAGTGGGGGGGTGTCTATTTTTTGACAAATAGGTAACCTTTCTGAAAAGGGGGTGGGTCCATTTAGACGAAAACTGAAAAGGGCCTAGTGTTGAGAATTTTTCTAACAATTACCCCATACTTGATGTCTATTAAATATTCCGGAAAAAAATTTCATTTTTATAATATAAGTATTTTAAAAATATATGGCCTTCAATTTGACAATTTTTTTACTATATGCTGTGTTGGGCATTTTTTTTTTCAGTCGACTTGAGTCGACTCGACTGGCTCTTGTTAACAAGTCGACTGGAGTTGACTGACTTTTTTCTTGAGTCGACTGGAGCCGACTTAAAATTTTTGAAGTTAAAAAAAAATAATTAAGACGATTTGTTTCACAAAAAATATGATCTTTTTTGAAAAAAAAAGGTATGTGTAATAAAAAGCTAAATTCGTAAATAATGTAATTTTGTGAATTATCCTGATTTTAGAATGAAATTTTGGGGTTTTAATATCTTTATAAGTCTAAATGACTTTTGATACTTGACAAGCCCAGTGAGCTGAGTATTTTGGTATAAAAAACTTGGTGTTAAGTCTTTCAGAGATAAGAATTGATAGTTAAAAACGCTGTTTTCGCCAAAAATTACGACCAAAAATATAAAAAATTTTGAAAAAAAGTTATCAATCAGATCAAATATGATTTTAGAGCTGAGTCGATTGGTATATGGTAAAAAGGGTTTTAGATGGATCAATAGCATATTTTTCCAAAATTTTGAAATAAATTTGAAAATCATTGGTTTTTCTCAATTAACTATGATTGAAACATCATTGATTTATAAACCTTGTCCCCTGATTTGAATGAGTCTAATGATGATTTAAAATATATAAAAATAAATTTAACAAATTTCTATTGTAAAAATAAGTTCCAAACTTTAAAGATTATGTAAATGATTTATCAAAAAGGAAAATTTCTTTAGAAATAAAATTTTATATTTAATTTTTTTTTAATTTTTAACATTGGTTCACCTAGCCTAAAACTTGGACACTATATAACCAGGATTAAAATCATTTTATTTTTCAGTTTTTGAAATTTTTAAATAAAATATTGGCGACCAATGGATATATGAACAATGGTTCACCTAACCGCTTCTCATTTAGTCCCTTTAAAAGACGCTTAATTATTAAAAATGTATTATTTGAATTTTGTTTAGAATTCTAAAACCAAAATTTACCAAAAGCAGAACCCAATCAAACCTGAAATCGTAAAAAATTCGATAATTTACGTAAAATTTCAAAAATATCGATAATTTTTCGATTTTTAAGCGTCGAATCAAATCAAATTTGTAAATCGATAAAAAAATTTCGGAAAAAAAACGAGAAATTTTTTTATAAAAATTATCGTAAAAAACTTTATGCAAATTTTATAGAAAAATGTCGATTTTCAAAATAGAAAAAAAAAGCTGCTAAAAATAAAACAAATTTTCTGAAAATTAAGTAAATATTTTCCGTAAAGTTTCTCTTTTTTATTTACTAATTTATTGTCGTCTATAATTCGATATAAAAGCGATGTTTAAAATTTGTCGATAAACTAAATAAGTAATCTCTTAGAGTCTTTTTTTCAGCTTCTTTAAAATTAATATCTAATATTTTACAAAAAAAAAAAGATGAAAATCTTTTGTTTAGGGTGATTTTCTAACAATGACCTTCAACTCTCTAAAATTAATTATATGCACAAAGTTTTTTAGTATAAATTAAATTGCAATATTATAATTTGAAATTATTTTTTCAAAATTTAAATAAATTAAAACAAGTGTCCAGATAAATTAAAAGGTAATCAAATATTCTTATAAATTATAAAAAATAAGAAATTAATTTTTTTTCAAATTTTCAAGGGAAAAAACAAAAATTTACAATCCTTGTGATTTTTTAATAAGAATTTCAAAAAAAAAATCAAACCTTTTGTTGCTTTAAAATTTCCTCCTTTAAACATTATTTTTAATAATCGTTTTTATTTATCTGATATTTACCGCCTGTGATCTTTTCGAAACTATAAAAAAAAAATTAAGGGTTTAATAATTATTTATTCTCATAATTTTGATTTTGAGTCCTCTCCTCAAATTGATCTTCAGTTAAAGAATTTTTTTTCAATTTAAATAAAATTTTTAGTTCAAATTAGTTCTAATTTTTATTTTTAAATTCTTAGAAAATAAATTACTTGATTTTCTACTTAATTAATTAAAAAATAATTAATTAATAATAATAATATCTTGGTCTGATTTTCTGAGGCAAAAAAACGAAAAAAAATCGGAAAATTGTCGATCTAAAATCACGTAAAAATATCACATTTTTTTGTGAAAATTTAGCGCTTTGCTTTGACGTAGAAATAACGACAAAAAAGGGTTCATCCTCATCGTTATTTTACGATGGAGATTCATCGTAAAATTCTTGTTTTTCCATCGTGAAATAATTTGATTGGGAAAATTTTGAACGTTGTCCAAAGCCAAATGTTAACAAGGATTATTAGATAAATTTAATAAAAATCGACTAGATCGTTTGCTTAAATAATTTTATTTAAATTTTTTTTGTAAGTAAAAAAATTACCATTGGAAATGTTAAATATCACATTGAAAAAATTTCTGAAAAAAAATATTTGACAAATATTAAATAATAAATTCATAAAGGAATTGAATTCTCTATTTCTAATTAAAAGTGACTAGTAAAATAAAAATGGAACTTTTAAAAAAGTATACAAAATTAATTGATTCGAGGGTCGTTTACATTTAAGCACAAATTTTTCAGTACTTTTCTTTGGCATTCAAAGATCTCTGTCTTATTCTTGTTGCGCTAAGGTTTGCAATTGCTTTAAAACTTTGGTTTGACTTGTTTCACGTATTTCTCCTGCCAAAAACATTTCATCAACTACACTGTAGACCTTTTTAAACAAGAATTTTTATTCAGAATACTTTTTATTCAGACCAAAAAAATTTGAGAAATTAAGATGAGATTAGAATACAAAGGATAATTTTTTATTTTAAAAAAATCTGTGATTCAAAAGAAAATTTAACTTTTGACAACATAAATTAACGACTTTTAGCAACACGAATATTTGTCCAAAGCTTTTCTTTTTTTTTTTAAGAAGAGAGTTTGAGAAACTGACCCAAAACAAAATCTTTTATTTTTTCTTAGTTATCTCATCTTATTCCTCATTTTAAATGATACTCAAGTATAAGGATTACCTTGTAGAAATTGAAAACTAAATCAAGCTCGCAAACATTGTGGAAATATTCATTTAAAACTTCAACAAAATTGTGAATAGCTTCCAAATAGGCCAGATTATTATCATTTACATCAACACAAATGCAAAAGTAAAGACCAGCATATCGGCGATAAATAATTTTAAAATTACGAAACTTGAAAGTTTTTTGAAAAAAAAATAAATTTTTTAATAAAATATACATTATTGATTTGTCACTATGTTTTCACCAGATTTCTCGTGAATTCCGGTGAATTCACCGAAATTCACGAGAATTTTGGGGAATTCACCGGAATTCTTGGAAAAAAAAAATCGTGAATTTACTAGATTTCCAGTGAATTCACCGGGATTCACTGAAATTCCAGTAAATTTCCCGGAATTCGAAAAGGCCAAAAAAAAAATTCGTTTTTTAATGTTTTTCCCTCCATATTAGTTTTAAAAAAAATTTCTTTGAAATAAATATTATGGATATAAATTCTCCGAAATGAGCGATTTTTTTTCGATAATATTTATTTCAAAGAAATTTTTTTTAAAACTAATATGGAGGGAAAAACATTAAAAAACGAATTTTTTTTTTGACCTTTTCGAATTCCGGTGAATTCACTGGAAATCTAGTAAATTCACGATTTTTTTTTTCCAAGAATTCCGGTGAATTCCCCAAAATTCTCGTGAATTTCGGTGAATTCACCGGAATTCACGAGAAATCTGGTGAAAACTTAGTGACAAATCAGTACTGTAAATCAATAAAAATCTAATTTACTTCAACAAAATTTGTATGTTTTGCATCTCTGACAGTAACTAAAGCATGAACTTCTTCAATTAGTTTTTGTTTTTCATCGTCATCAAAATTCATGTACCACTTGGCGAGTCTAGTCTTACCAGCACGATTCTGAATCAAAATAAATCTTATCATTTCGGTATATTGATTAATGAAAATTAACTGAAAACACCAAAAAAAATTATGAGTAAAATAACTTTAAGCTATAAATTTCTAAATGAATAAAAATGATAAAATGAGTCGTTTTTCTTGTGTTATATTAAATTTCAATTCTATGTACACAAAATAAAAATTTCAAATTATATTTATTTCCTAAGCATAAAATATTTCAAATTATAATTTAAAACATTAGTCCTTATGTTTCTTTGAGGCTTTGTTTAGCTTTTTCGGGAAAAAAAATCTTGCCAAAAAGATGTCACAGAACTCGATTCCAAAAGATTGTATATTTAAAAAAAGGGCTTAAATTTATATTTGAAAAAGTTTTAATGTAATAAAAATCAGTTCTAAGTATACGTTTGTTCTTCTTTTTAATAAAAGCTTAAGCACACTTAAACACACTTTAATTCTGTTTTTTGCTTAGTTTTCTTTTTCAATATAGTAAAGCATTTATAAATTTTTAAAATTTTATTCTTCAAAAAAAAAGCGTCTATATAATTATTACAAAAAAAAATAATTTTTTTTTGTTTTAGTAGCCACTATGAGTGAGGAAACTAGCACTGGTGAGACAAGTCAGAGTTTTTTGGAAAAAATAACTCCAAAAGATTTAGTAATGTTTTCACCACAAACAAGAAAAGTAATAGCTAAAAATGATTTCAATTATTTGGGCGTTGATTATGATCTTGAACTGCCAGACCAAGAAGAACAAAATAAAATTCGAGTCTTTGGTTTACCATATATTAAAATAAGTGATCCTGTTCCAATGGGTCTAATGGCTGGGTTTGGTGCTGGAGCTATTTTAAACATCTGGAAAAGAAGACCTTTATTGACAAGTAATATTTATAAGTTTAGTAAAAGAGAAAACTTGAAATCTTAACAAAAAATTTTATTTTTAAAAGGTATTCATGTTCATTTATTATCTTCAATTTTTTTAGCAGGCTTAGCTAAAGTAGGTTATGCTAAATTTGAAAATTATAAAATTGAAAGAGAATTAGTCGTGTGGGATTATGTCAAAAAGCATCCACAAGATTTTCCAGAAGTCTTCACTGGTAAGAAATATTTTGAAAATTTTTTAATTGTTTTATTTTTTCTATTTTTGTATTTTTAGCTCCGAAAAAATTCAAAGATTTACTACTACCTTGGAAACCAGTTCGATAAGCACTTTACTATACCAAATACTAGAATAAAATGAATAACTTTACAAAAGAAAAAATTTATTTATAAATTTCGTCGAATAAATAAATATTAACAAAGAAACAATCTTCTTGTCTTGTCTATTTAGGAAAAAATAAAATACATTCCGTTGAAACAAAACTCTTATTTTTAAAAGGCATTGTATTTTTCTACAATTATAATTTTAAACAATTTTGATTATAAAAAGACAGCATTTAAATGTCATTGAAAAAAACGATAATCACTATTAAGAAACCATTAATTTATTTAAATCACAAAATTATGAAAATTTTTGCATTGAAACCAAATCACTTGCCAAATAAAGAAATGTATGAGACGATGCTAATTTATTACCACAATTTAAAAATGTCACAATAGCTATCTAAAGGATATCCCGCGGCAAAATAAAATCTTTCAAAAATCATTTTTTATATATCATTTTAAAACTCATCTTTTGAACATTCTAAAAAATATGAATTTCATTTGTCTAAGATTTTCCATTAGTATACTACCGTATCCGGAAGTAAACCATCCAAATTTTTTAAAGATTTTATTTTGCCGCGGGATATCCTTTATCTCAGAGAGATAACTAAACTCTCAAATTTAAATCTCATAGTTTCAGAATTAAAAAAAATCACATCTCTTTGGTGTTGATTTTTTTTTTAGAAAGGGGTTAAATAAATTGATTTTTTGTCAGTAACAAACAAACAGTATTCAATAACAGTAAAACTAAATTCTGGGAAATACTAGAATATTCCGTTTCTTACTTTTAGATGAAACAACCAATAGATAAATTGACTAATTGTAGCTTTTGTCGCTTTTAGACCGGTCGATAAATTAAAAATAAGCGCTACATATTGAAGATAGATTTATTTTCTATAAATTAATTGTATAAAAAAAATAAAAATTTATTTTTTACAGTAAAATTAAATTTTTAAAATTTTTTATTCTTGGAAAAATAAGTATTAAATAGCAAGGTATAGTAAATATTATTGTCAATAGTGAGATAAGAAAATACAAAATATTTTCAAATGAGGTTGTCGACATCAAATCTTAAAAACACCAGTAGAAACTTAGATTATTCTTTCTAATTTATTTTTGAAATTAAAGTTAATTCCTTTGACGTTCAAGTATCTATGACCTTGGAATTTTTAAAGTTAAGTTTCTTTTTAATAAAGCTAAACTCAAAATGATCTATCTTCACATAACGGCCGTCGAAATCGGATTTGAGGCAAAATTAAGTAATTTATAACCTAACGCTTTTACAATTTGATTGCAACCTTAAGGTTGCTTGGAAAATTTTGAAAAATTAAACTATCGGAATATTTCATATATCGGTTATATTTTTGTATGTATCCTGTAATTTCCTATTCCAATTAATAATTAATTTAGTACATAGACAATAATTAATTTATTTAATAATAGGCAAATTTATTAATATCATTCGAAATTAATTTTTAAAAATATATTAAACTTGTTAAAACTAGTTGAATTTAATTATTATTAATTTCTTCTTTGGAAAGCAGATTTTCCAAAGATGAAATGTAAAAATTCAATCCAGAAGAGACCTATTCACCAAAATAAAAATTTGAAAATTTCTAAGATTGCATTTTCTGAATAATTTGAATATTTCTTATCCTTATTGCTATATTCCAATACAAATATTTTTTAATAGTACTTCATTTTCTCAAAAAATATACCTTATAAAAAAAAGATGAAATTTCAAAAAATTTTGCTAAAAATAATGTAAAATTAGTTTTGGATTTTAAATCTTTGTTGAATGTCTTATTTACCGGTCTAATTTTATTATATGTTAATTTTTTTTTACTAAAAACATAAGAGAGAATAATTGAAAAGATAATCTTAATAATTTTTTGTTGTTGACTTAATGTTTTTAACTGTAATATTTGTCATACGATGATGATAAGTCATTCTTATTTGACATTTTCTTTACAAAATATATATAAAATTTTTTTAATAACACAAATTTCCTCTTTTTTTTTGATAACTGAAAAGACCGCAAGGAAGGTTTTAAATAAAAAATGTCTGACTTGTTGGATAATAGCGTAAATGAATATGACTTACTGAAAGCAAGCGCTAATAATCGTAATGGGAATTACAGATCAGTAAGAACTTATTTAGAAAAAAGAAAAATACCTTTAAAAAAAGTTATTTTGATAGACTGATCAAACAAATTTATCTGTAAACCTCAATACAGAAAATGAAGTGAGAATAATAGAACCAAGAAGTTCACGAAAAACAAGGGATCAATCAAGTGAAAATGCTCAAGCTTCCGTTGAACTGACAAATAGAAGACCAAGTGACAATATTAATGATGAAGATTTAGATGAAATTCAAGATGAATTGGTTCTTAAATACGGCGCTCAACATGTTGTCAAACTTTTTATTCCAGTCACAATCTGCTTATTGTTTGTAATTATTAGTTTAAGTGCAATTAAATCCTATCAAAAAAGTGATGGAGCTCAATTGTAATATTTTTTTTAATTTAATAACTCTTTAGATTTTGATAACTTCCTTAAAATCAATAATTCTCGTTAGTTTATTATGTTTTAAAAATTTCTAGAATTTTTGATTGAAAAAAAAAGTTTTACCGTAAACACTCGATAGATATACCATGGTACAAATCTGAAATTTCAGATTTGTACCCACGATTTTATTATTGCAATCAAGTCTTTGGTCCTATGGCTACAAAAAAAGGGATGGTACAATTTCGAAAATGTACCGGTACAATCATCGAGTGTTTACGGTATTTGTTATAAAAAAAGCAACAGTCTTGGTAAAACGTCAGTAAACGGCTTTATTTAGAAAAAAGCTGAAAGTTTAGATTTCTCGGTGATCTAGAATTATAGGAAAATATTTTTTTCTAGCTCATATTTCTATTTGAAAATTTTTTATTTACATATGAAAGTTTTGGCCACATCCTTACACTTTTTTATTTTTTATAAATTTTTCATTGTCAATTGAAAGTAATAGGTTAAATAAAATATAAGTCTACTTTGAGGCAGTGAAAAGATATTTTGCAGCATTTGCTTCGAATAAAAGGCGTGAGCGTTACCGTGAGCCAAATTTAATATTTTATGACGAATTTTTTCCATATTTGTGATATATTTTTTTCACTTTTTTTTCAGCTAAAAAGAAAGCTTATTTTCTTCATTAAAATCCATGCTCTTATAAAATTTATGATTAAAATAGAATTTACAAATTAATATCATTAATTAACCTAATACTTATGGTAGCGATAACGCTCACGCCTTTGATTCGAAGCAAGTGTTGTATGTATTGAATTTTAGAAATAACTTAGGTTTGAGCAATTCTACAGTTTTACAGGTATTCGATTTAAATTTAAAAAAATGCATATTTTTCCTACTTTTTCATAGTTAAAACCTCTAGCAAAATATTTTATTTTAAATCAACATCGCATTTTGAAGAAGTTTTGCTTTCAGAATAAAAATGGTTATTATAAATGATCAATGAAAAATTTTTTCGATCGAAACTTATTTGCTACCAACTGACATTTTTTATGAAACTTTTGGCAGAAATGTCGAAGCTATTTCTTTTTCAAAATATTACATTCTTTTTAAAAGAGATTTTCTGGGACCGACAATTCGGATTTCGATTCAGCACAGCTAATGAAAAAATGGCGGTAATCTTTTTTTTTAAGAATTGAGTTCGTTACGGTGTGTGGTACGGTTACGATTCGGTGCGGCTACTTCATTTTTTCATTAGCTGTGCTGTATCATTATATTTAAAAGAAAGTAATACAGGTTAATTTCTTAATTAACTTAAAGCTAATTCTATATAACCCTTCGATTGATGACCAAAAAAATTGAGATGACTACGGTATTTTTAAGCTTCAAATGTGCGAAATTAAATATTAAAAATTGTTACTGTTTGTTACATAATCTAAAGCTTATTAAAGGATCTTTGTTTCTCTGAATATTTATTTATTTTGTAAATTAACTTCCATTTTTTGGAGAAAGTAAAATTTAATGTAAATCTGAAAAAACAGAGAATCATAAATAAATTTGAAAACAAAATATTTTTGAAAATTTTTTTTATATTATTGAAGAATCTACACGCCATTTAACGAAGATTCTCAAGGCTCAAGCGGAACTAAATTATGGATGTCAATAGCAAATGCTTCAATATTTATTGGAGTTGTGGTAGTAATGACTGTAGTTCTAATAGTCTTATATAAATTTCGTTTCTATCGAGTAATTCATGGATGGCTGGCTTTCTCATCTTTAATGTTACTATTTTTGTTTACATTTATGTTTATTACTGAATTTTTCAAACAATTCAACATTGTCATAGACATGTTTACTTTATTTGTATTGTTATGGAATTTCGGTGTAATCGGCATGATTGCCATTCATTGGAAAGGTCCTCTTATTCTACAGCAAATATTTTTGATTTTTACTTGTGTTCAAATGGCTCTAATATTCATTAAATATTTACCTGAATGGACTACGTGGGTACTACTTGCTTTTATTTCTATTTGGGACTTGATAGCTGTATTGTGTCCATTTGGTCCGTTGCGTATTTTAGTAGAAACAGCGAAAAGTAGAAATGATACTTTATTTCCGTCAATGGTCTATTCATGTAATTTTAATTTAACAAATTTTTTTTCAATTTCTCAAAAAATCTTTTTTATAAAAATTGCAGCTACTCTAATTTACATGATGGCACGAAAAGGAGAGACGAATCAACATGTTTCAAATCAAAATTTAACTTCGGATTTAAATAATCAAAATGGAACTGATGAAGAAGAAGCTGATTTTAATGAAATCGAGAGAGTACCATCAAGAATTTTAACTGGTACTAACGAAAATGTAAGACAACGTCATGCTGGTCAAACATCAAACCAAAGGCCAGCCCATGCTAATAGAGAAACAATTAACGAGCTTGAACATCAGACACAAGAAGAGGAAGAAAGTAAATCACAAAAAAAATTAGTTGAAAAAAAAATTATTTAGAATTTTAAAATAAAAGATGGTGTTAAACTCGGTCTTGGTGACTTCATTTTTTATAGCATTTTGGTTGGAAAAGCATCGATTTTAGGAGATTGGAATACAGTGATTGCCTGTTTTGTGGCAATTCTATTAGTAAGAAAAATTAAACGAAAAAAAGAAAATAATTAAGAACTTAAATTTTTTTTAAAAAAGGGTTTGTGCTTGACATTAGTCTTGTTAGCTGTTTTCCATAAGCCATTACCAGCACTTCCAATTTCATTATTTTTTGGTCTTATATTTTATTTTTCGACAAACCTAGTGGTGCGACCATTTTATGATAATCTTGCATTTAGGCAAGTGTTCATTTGAACTTTTTAAAAAATTCCTTCTATAAATTGTATTTTTGTTTATTTTTTTTTTATTATTTTGGAAATAATCTTTTAAAATGTTTTTCTTATTTCTAATATTGTGTGAGGATTTTTGAAAAATGGAATCAAATATTTACTTTAATTGTTTTCAAAATTTATTTTGTACTAAAACTTTAACTTAAACGAGCTATATAAATAAAATTTTATTCAAGTTATTAAGTCATATTTTTCAAATAAATTAAAATTATTTAAAATTATCAAAAAGTCCGTTCGAGAAGTCCGTCATACCCCCCTCTTCTGTTCTCATCTGAAAAAGGGGGCTGAAGGAAAGAAACCTCTTCCGAGAAGTCCGTAATTCCACCCTCTTTAAAAATAAATAAAATAAAATCACCTTCGGTCGATTAACGTATGATGCTAGCTCTTTTAATTTTGATATTTTTTCTTTTCAATGAATCTTCATTTTATTTGGCCAATTACCTTGCTATCAAAAAGTATGGATATAGCAAAGGAAGGTTTTGGGTGTCTTAAATAAAAAAAAAGTCGATTGATGACCAAAAAAATTGAGATGAGATGAAAAAATTGATGTATTTTTAAGCTTCAAATGTGCGAAATTAAATATTAAAAAATTGTTACTGTTTGTTACATAATCTAAAGCTGAAGAAGTTAAAGATTGTCGAATCAATAATTATTTGAACAAATTTTAACTTTTCCATTACCATTATCAAAAAATTTTTTTTTAAGGTTTTTTTGTCATTAATTAAAAATTTAAAAAAAAAATTTTTGGAAAATTTTTTTTGATTTTTTGGTAATGGTC